>JARHVA010003106.1:0-310000 GCA_037957365.1 Torreya grandis | reverse complement strand
CTTAATTGAAAAGGACATAGGTCAGACTCTAGAATCATAGAGTTCTAAATTGGTGCCTTATCCATTGGAATATAGAGTAATAAGTAATTTCATGGGTCATTTAACATAATGCAATGAAGGAGTGATAAAAAAAAATGTAAATAAACCAAAATCCTCACTCACTTATATACATGTGGGGAAAAACTTGATGTAGGAACATCCTAGGTGTATGAGTTATCTTGAATTGACAAAAAAGGTAGGAGTTGGCATAATTTTAATTAAAATTCTTAGGGAATATTTATTAGTTCAAAAGGGTTTTTGGTTCATAAAATATCCAATTTTGGTTTAGTTGGAGTTACAATAGTTTTTCAAAATCACAAGGATGACATCGATCACATCAACTCCAAGTGGGTGTGTATTGGTGGTCACATGTATATTCCCTCACAACTCTAAGTTGTAATGTTGGGAGCCATGGACACATAATTTTATAAGTCATTTAGTGCATAGGGACTATATAATATCTATGTTAGTGCCCAAATTATACCACTAAGTTTTTAAGTCCATGGGGGAATTTATATTTTCTACATTCTTGTTCACAACTAAACACTCTTTCTGAACTTGACGAGATATGCATTAGTTTACAAAGTTTAATGGGTATAGATGTAAGTGTCATAGTCATAATTATTCATAGAGGCCTTAAATTATTTATAAGTCTAAGTCATGGTAGGGTCATGGGTACATGACCAATTTCAAATTGGAGTTCATAACTCAAATGGGTCTACGACAATCCATATAAAAATTACATGAATCTGGGACCCTAAGATTTCAACATGTGTCCTAATCATGAGGGTCACAAGATATATTACTAGCCAAAGTATAACACAAATGCGTAAAAATATTTCAATGGATTTAAATGATTTATAGGTCAGCAAAAATAAAGAGAGGCCACAATGAAAAGGAGTAGAACATGAGTGACCATAAGGTGAATTTAATAAATCCACGAGTTCATAAATACTTTGAAGATCATGAAAAAGGATTAGGAGCTATTTATGTAGGGATCCATGATCTTGACACATGGAACTTAGCATTTGTATCCTACAATCATAATTTTGGATTTGGTCACAACAATGAAAGAACAACATATATATCTTTGGATGGTCAGAAATTTCACATGAAAACACTAATTTAGGTGTTTAAGGTCTCATTGGAAAGATATAGAAGATTAATTTTATTTAGTGGCCACACAAAATTTAACATGACCATGTATTAAATATTACAAAAATATCTTTTAGGAATCATCGATAATTATAAGGAAAGTTCAAGAAAGTAAAAAGTGGGAAAAGTAGTGAAAGGATATCATGCAATCGTTAAAGGAAATTTTCTAGGTAGTATATATGGGACATAAAGAAATCAATTGAGGGTCACATTGGAAAGGTTAACATAGAAAGATCAATAGGTCAATATTGAAAGGGTCTAAGAAGGAAGGGAGATCTTAACAAAAAGTAGAGCTTTAATCTTGCAAGTAGAGAATAAAAATTAAAATAGAAGGACCATAGATCATAAAAGGGCCATAATAGAGATCAAAAAGAGAAGAATTGTAGAGTCTATAGTAAATAGTGAATGTAAAGCCCATAGAGGCTTAGATTTGGAGATAACTATGGATAATCAGCTCAAAGATGTGAGTGAATAGAATAAGGTTGCTTTGAAAATAATTTAAAAAAATGATATCTACAAGTGAGAATCCCAAGTATGTTTTCAAGAACATCAGAGAGAGAAATTTTTGAGTATCCCTTAAAGGAAGAAATATTCATGGAAGAGGATGTGTAATTAATAAATTATTCACCAAAATACAGAAACCCATTATTTGATGATGGGAAAGATATTATAGAATCCTTTAAGTGGGAAGAGGTTGTCATCATTAAAGGATAAAGGTACTAAAATTGATATTTCTCTTTTGCAAAAAAGAAGCTCAAGTTTTTGATGAAGAAAATAATGAAGTTAAAGGAAGTGCAAGTGAATGCACATAAGGAGTGTGTAGTTGAAGACCACTATAGAGGAAGAAAATATTTTGAAGAATGATGTAAAAATAGTATTTGATATTTTTGATAATGGACCTTTGGAAGTCCATCATGTGAATGAAATTCAAGATAAAAATGTGAGAAATAAATAAGAGTTGGAAAATGTGTCCTCTAAGCATGAATAAGTGCTAAAAAACTATTTGTGGGATCTATTGATTCCCTTATTGTGGGTGATTTAAGTGTAGGTCCAACAATGATGAAGATATCAAAGAAGAAGATAAATTGTGGTTTGATCTAGTGTGCTTATATGCATAAGAGACAACATGAAGAAGTGGAAAAAGAGATATTTCACTTAAATCAATTTGATGTGGGAGAGAAGACTCACAAAGGAGATTGGATAAGTGAAAAATGTCATTCTCATGACATAGAATCAAAAGAAGAGAAAGAGGGAGAATGAAATCAACATTATGCTAATGAAAATGGGATAAGAAACAAAGAAAAATAGAAAGAGGTGTTGTCACTATAAAAACTAAGCATTGTTATGATAAATAGAGAAAATGATGAAGGCTTTGATAAGTCTAAGCTTGGGGGAAATCAAGCTTACAATATGAATATAGATGGAGCACCTATGGGGGCTATAAATTCTCATGTTTTTCAGCTAATTTATGGATATGATCTATGTTGACATGCATAAATGAATAGAAAGGAAGTATTCAAAAAGGCCTTTCAAGGTGAAGAGGTGATGCTAGTAGTGCAAAATTATGCACTTAAGAATGTGAAGAGGATCAACTAATTTTTACTCTAAATAGAGCATGTGAAAAAATAGAGAAATAAGTAGTTTGTTTGAGGACTCTAATGAATAAAAGAGCTACAAGTAGAATGGGGATGTAAAAAAGGAAATCAAAGGAAGAGATGTCATATATTAGAAAAAGAGAGCTAAAAATAGAGATGAGTGATAGAAGGAAGAATCCAATAGTAGGCTGGATAGTGAATGGATAAAGACAAGAAGTCTTTAGGTGTAGGTGGTCAAAAGATAGCCATGGTTTCAAGCCCACTAGAGAAAATATGATGCAAGAAATAAAATCTTGGTGGATATGGTTGGACAAAGATGAGATTGATCCCACATGAAGATGGGGAGAAAATCATTTGGTGTAAGTGGACAAACTATGCCCAAATAGTGGGTAAGAAGAAATAAATAATTTGTGGATGTGGTGAAATTATGGTCGATCCATTTCCACATAAGGGAAGAAAGTGAATATCATTAAAAGAGGATGGATTATAAACCAACAAGTTGGAAGTGGAAGAGAGAGAAAAATAGATGAAATATTTGGTGTGCTAGAAGGGATTACCATAATAATCAATCTTAGTGGCCAAAAGAGCAATTTTTCTATTTATTCCATCTATGTGAGTAAGACTCAATTTTTTAAATACCTCAAGTGTTTTATGTAAGAGATTCCAAGGTGTAGGGGTAATCTTACATCACCAAAAATAGTTACAAGTTGGTGTAGTTTCAAAAAATATTTTCAATGCAAAGTTATCAAATCAATAATGTTATCAGGTCATATCTTGAGCTCCAGTTTTGGTTCATGGATTTGCAGTAGTTTTTGAGATCCCAAGGATCACATGGATCACACTCAAGGTCACATGGTCATATATATTCTAACGTCTCAAATATTATTTTCTTTATATTGGTGGTCTCATATATTTTCCCTCATAACTTTAAGTATAAATTTTGGAGGCCAAGTGTACCTTATTTATTAAGTCTCTAAGTCCATAGGGAATACATAATATATATATGTGTTAGGGTCCACATTATTTACCTAAGTTTATAAGTCTACATATATTATTTTTTGTAATTAAGGCTTCTTTCTGGACCCAAAAAAATATTCATTGGTTTATAAAGTCTAATAGGTCCAAAAGACCCTTGGATTCATACACAAGACCATGAAAGTTCACAAAGACCATGGAGGTCATGTGTCATAGTCACAATTACTCATGAGGCCTTGGGGTGTTCATAAGTCTAGGTCATGATAGGGACCATGGGTTAGATGTGTGACCATTTTTAAATTTGAGTTTATGACTCCAATGGCTTTGACACAATCCAAAAAACAATCACATGACTCTAAGAACCTAGATTACAACACATGTCATAATCATTGAAGGTCACAAGATATAGTAATAACCATAGTGTAGTGAAAATGTATTACAATCCTCAAATGGATTTAATTGATTAATGGGTCCACAAACATAAAGAGAGGCAATGATGAAAATGGGAAATACATGAGGGACCATAAAATGGATTTAATAAATCCATGGGTCCATAAAGTCTTTGAAGACCACGATAATGGATTTTGAGCCTTTTATCCAAGAGCTACATGATCTTGGAATTTGTCACGATCAGATGTAACTTATGATCACAATTTCAAATTTGGTCACAACAATGGAATAACATGAAGATCTTTGAATGGTCAAAAATTTAATGTTAAAGCACCAATTTAGGCATTTAAGGTCTCATTGGAAAACTCTAGAAGAGAACATTTACCTAGTGGTCACCATGAAATGGTTAACCCAACTATGTAGTCATTGTTACAAAAATATCTTTTGAGAATCATAAGAAATTACAAGAATATTTTCAAAAAGGGAAAAGTGGTAAAAAGTAAGAAAGTGATATCATGATACTGCTAAAGGATTTTTTCAAGTGGGATGTATGGGAGTTCAAGATATAAAAAAAGAGTCACATTAGAAAGGTCAACATTGAATGAGAAATAGGTCAACATTGGAAGGATTGAGGAAATACCTAGAGATTTAAACTTACAAATCAATATTTAATATCGAAGTAGAGAAGCTATACACTAGACAAGGGCCAAAATAGAGATAAAAAAGAGAGGTATCAATGAGAAGTTGAAAAGTTTGCATGAGATAAGAGCATTCAAGGGTTTGATTAATCTTGCATCAACCAAAAAAAGAAAAAAATAAACAACTGGGAACAAAAATTCAATATAAAATTGATAGTAATGTAAATAACACAACAACAAATGAAAATTAATAATTTTTGAAGAAAAATGCATGGGTTTGGAGAGTTTTATGGATTGAAATGAATGTGAAGAGACATGGTATGTGTTATAAATGGTAATGGAAATAATCTCATGAAGTGAGGAGAAGAGAGGAGGATAAAAACATGATGCAAAAGGGGGAAAGAGGAGTTGAAAGAAAAGAAATAGAAAAGTAACAAGCTATAGAGGAACCAGACAGATGTTGGACTATGTTGGTGATATTTTCTTTAATGTTTACACTCCAATACATGTTAGGCACATAATTGATAATGTGTTTATTGTTTTAAACATTTTAATTTCTTCAAATCAAGGAATATAGTGTGTTCTTTGTGGTAAATTTTTGCAGATAGAATTTTAAGTTGCTCTTTATGTGTGTGTGTGTGTGCTAAAACTAGGCATCATAAAATTAAAGGATATCCTTAAGTTTATACTCTCTCTATGATTTCACCATTTTGTATCAGATCAAGAACTTTACTTATTGAGTTAGGTGTGTGAGGCTCTTGTATGAGTCAATTGCAGGCTATGAAAATTAAGATGTGAAAAAAGAGCTTGCAATAGAGAGAGGAGAAGTTTGTTGCAGGTGTGAAAGAAGTCATGAAAGTGTTGAAGAAGTGAGATATACTATTTTTTGAGTCTATTTGTAAAATATAAGCCTACTTTTTGAGGAAGATATGGCACATAAAGGAAGGGCACTAGAGGTAGAAGACTTAGTTGATATATTGAAGGGAGTCTAAGAAATATTGGACATGATGGAAGGTCAAAAAAGTGAAGATGTTTTAGCTATGAGTATAGAGGATGAAGAAGAAATTATGATGGGATTATTTTACCTACAAGAAAGGTTATATTCTTTGGATAGAGACCAACCAGGTAGAGGAAAATATCCCAATAGAAGAAAGAGATCGATAAAGGTCAAGATGAAGAAAAGAGGTAAGCCCACTATTACTATTTTTTTGGTAAAGAGAGCTCAAATGTGCTCATAAATTAGATAGTGGAGTTATAAATGTATTTTTAAGAGAAGTGTATTGAAAACCCCATGAGGTTATAGATTACAAGTAAGAGATTATGTGGAGTTGTAGTTGTGTATTGGAGAGATCTCCTAGAGAGGAGATAAGGAGAGGAAAGAATAAGGTAAGGAGTTTGGAACATATAGTTTATAAATTTATGGGTCATGTTGTGCACTCAAGAATGAAAGTAGAACAATTTTAAACAATTCATGTCTTGAAGCTTGAGACAAAAGATAATAAGAATAAGATTTATATAAAATTCAATATGAGAGGAAAGTTTTCATGTGAGCAGTTCAAGTCTACTTTGAGAAGTAGCAAGGAGATGGATAAAAGTTAGGAGAATAAGTCTATCTTGAAAGGCAACAAGAGAGTGAGGCTTCCATGTGAGAAATTCAAATCTTATTTTCAAAAAAAAAAAATATAAAGAAGTTTTTGAGTTGTACATAAAGGATGGAATCATCATGCAAGAGGATATAGATGTGATAGTTGTTGAATTGGAAGAAGGAGACCCATTGTTTGATGATGGGATTGAGTTTATGATATCCCATAAGTGGGAAAATTCAGAATTTTCCTTGGTAGGAAATGCATTTATCTTTTATATTTCAGAGGAATAATGGTTGAGAAAAACCAAGGAATGATACATGTTTCCTTAAAGGAAATAATAGATGTGAATGAATAAGGCAACCATGAGGAGTTGTAGATTTCCATGAAGAAAATAATAGATATTGTTGATATGCAAGTTAATGCACATAAGGAGAGTATGGTTGAAGACCAATCATCTAAAGAAGAAATAAATGTAAAGAAGAATGAGGAGAGGAAAAACATGGAGTTTCTTGAGAATGGGCCTTTGGGAGTCCATCATGAGAGAGAAAGTTGTGAGGAAAATGTGAGCATCAGAGAAGCATTGGGAAACATGTCCTTGAGGCATGATGAAGATTTGAAAAAAGTATTTATGGGAACTATTGATTCCATTAATGTGGTTATTAAATGTGAAGTTCTAAAAAAGATGGAGATAGAGATGGTGGACTTATTTCTACCAAGAAGAATGAATAATAAAAGTGATGTTGCATATGTGGTAGCATCCCACATAGGTATTGGAGAGGAAACTATTATGAGTGAAGGTATGCATTATCCCTATATAAACACAAATATTGTAAAGTTATTTGTATATGTAATGAAAGAGGAGAAACAAGGAGAAATAAATCATCCTAGAGCTCATATAAAGAGGATGAGAAATGAATAAGAGTAACTAGTTTTTGAATAAACTAATAAAAATAAATAAGATAAAAAGAATCCAGAGCTAATTATTATATCAGCCAATGAAATTGTGAAGATCGATGAAGCACCTATGGGGAATATATTTTACGTACAAGTGAAGAGATAGAGAGAAAGGAGACATTCATAGAGGCCTTCTAAGGAAAAGAGGTGAAACAAGATGTGCAAATTTATGCACTCAAGAAAGAGAGGAGGAACAACTAATTTGTATATCTGTCAAAGCATGTGAATAATATGTGAAGGAAGAAGAAGAATCTTATAAATGATTAAGGAATAATAATTATGTTGGAAAGAGAGGATATGACAACCATGAGAGAAGAAGAGTTGCAAATAGCTAAGAGTGAAGAATGAATGATCCAATAATAGGTTGGATAGTGAGTAAATAAATCTAATAAGGCTTTAGGAGGAGGTGGTCATTCAGTGGTGTGTTTCATCCCCCAAGAGAAATTAAGATGATAGAAGGTGAATTTGGGTGGAGGTGGTCAGATGAGGGTGGGTTTTATCCCACATGTAAATTGGGAGAAAAGAGGATAAACCTTTAGTAGAGGAGGATAGACTATGGTGGGTCTAAATCCATAAAAAGAGGAGTAATGAGAGATAAGAAGAACATGATACAATTAAATAAAAAAAGGAGGAGCTATAAATGGAAGAGAAAGATTGACAAAAAACTATAAGTACTTAGTGTGTTGGAATAAAATGACATGGCCATTATGTTTCATGGTCAAAAGAGTGGTTTTACCATTTATTTCATCTGTGTGATTAGGCTTTCACATTTTAAAAACCTTGAGTGTCTGAAGTAGGAGCATTCAAGGGTTAGAAAAATCTTGCATCAACAAAAAATAAAAATAAAAAGAAAAAAGAAATAGTTGGGAACAATATTTCAATAACGAATCAACAACAACAAAACAACATAGAATAAGTAACAAAATGTAATGGTTTTTGAAAAAAAAATGCATGGGATTAGAGTGTTTAATGGAATTAAAGGAATGTGAAGACATATGGTATGTATCATAAGGGGTCAAGGAAAGGAAAAGAGAGGAGGATAAAAATGTGATGCAAAAGGGGAAAAAAGATAATTACAAGAAAATATAGAAAAACAAGCAATTATAAATGAACCAGTTAGATGTTAGACTACAATGGTGATCATTTTCTCTATGTTTACACTCTAAAAGTTTTGAGGCATATAGTTGATAGTGTGTCTATTGGTTTAAACATTGTAATGTCTTTAAATCAACAAATATAGTGTGTTATTTATGTTAAATGTCTACAAATAGAATTTTGAATTGGTATTTTGCATGTGTGCACCCTAATTAAGCATCACATAAATAGAGGTTATCATTAATTAGATACCCTCTTTGTTATTGAACCACTGTAATAAAGAATTAAAGGCTTAGAGTTAGAGACAAACATGGATATATTAGTTGTAGAGAGTCCTTATGAATGTAGATGTTGTTAAGACATTATTTCATTGAATAAACTTAGATTGTATGTTATTTTAATTTGTATGAATTTGGTTGCATGGCCAAATGCATCCCTTTACTAGGAACCCTAGTATGAACTACACCACAACCTACTCTCATTGCTTGAACTGTTTAAGATATTTCCCACTATAAGGAAATGGGAGGTGAGTTTCATATCTATAAGACAAATAATATGTATCGTCTCAACATAAAGGATAGACTTTAGAAAATCCCATCCATAGGAAGTAAAATTTTCCACCTCTTATCCTAGAGGATAATCAATTCACCAATCTAGAAGTATCTTTCTCTAGCCTTCTTATCAAAGAGGTTATACACTTTGCTTTGGGATTATGGTATCTAGTATACAACCATGATTCTCTCTTCCTCCAACTTAATTAAGTACATGATTCTTTTATCTAGAGTATTTATTAAATTCTCATCTTATATCATTCTCACCAATTGAAAAATAAGGAACTTCATAGAATTGGGAACTACAACATCTATACCATAAAAAACTTAAATGGGGAAATGCCAATGACTCTTTTCAAAGTGGTGCAATTTTTCACAATGCATCATCTAACCTTTTATTCCAATTCTTTAAATTTTCATCCATTAGTTTGTAGATGATGGTAACACCATTGTTGTTACTTCATTTTGATTTATCATTTACTTGGGGGTAGTAATCTAAAGAGTGAAATAAGGATATCACATAACCATAGTAGGAAACCATAAGTTCGAAAGAAGATAAATTGGAAGCATTGTTTATTAAAAAAAATTGTACTCAAAATCTAAATATAGTGTTCTCTTTAATGAAATTGCATCTCTTCAGATGTAGTCTTCTTTATAGGAATAGCCTCAACACAATTATTTTAATTTTCATCCATTAGTTTGCAGATGATGGTAACAACATTGTTGTTACTTCATTTTACTTTATCATTTATTTGGGGGTAGTAATATGAAGAGTGAAATAAGGATATCACATAACCATAGTAGGAAACCATAAGTTCGAAAGAAGATAAATTGGAAGCATTATTTATAAAAAAATTTACTCAAAATATAAATATAATGTTTTCTTTAATGAAATTGAATCTATTCAGATGTATTCTTCTTTATAGGAATAACCTCAACACACTTTGTGAAATAGTCCATTGTGTTGAGGACATGAGTGTGACTTGAATTGAAATGTATATTCAATGCATCAATGAGATTTAAACCCCATTATTAAAAGGGATATGATATTACTATAGGTCTGAAGGGAAGTGGGGCAAGTTTCATTCTTCCAACAAAACTCTAGTATTCTTTACACATTGAGTCCTATTCTTGAGAGTTTTTGAATTATAGGCTAGTATTGGTTAGCTCTTAGATTATTAAATGTCATGACAAGCAAAGAAAAGTGACCACCACATCCTTGATTATGAAAATCTTATAATAATCTCTTATGTTGATCCTTATCAACACATCTCAAAAAGAAAACATATAAACCTTTCTTAAAAAGACTATTATCATAGATTACATACCTATCAACTCTCAATTTAACCGTTCTTTTCTCTTTAGCATTTAGATGCCTTGGGAACTCTGCATGGGTCAAGAATAAGGAAATATTTTATTACCATTCATCAATAGAGATAATGAAGACTACTAATGAAATATCTCTAAAATATTCTTTGGTAAGGCCTTTTGTTCAACCTTCTTCTAATCATTGACTCCCTTTACAATTAGTTTACATAAACCTCTACCTTTGTCTCACTTAGTGGGCTTGATTTTTAAGTCATATTATTGCACTTTGGTAATCCATCCAATAATTTTTGGACCAAGCCATTATTGCATCAACATATTCTTGACTACCATGTATGGTACCATCACCTATGTGTGGGAATTCAAGATGTACAATATAAAATATTTCATACCTTTGACCATAATAAAAGATCAATTTTTTATGGGAGAGTACTTGAGCTTGTGAAAATTAAAAGAATATCTCATGGAAGAAATATAGTATTATATACCCTCTTCATTATTTTTCATGAAATTGTTGACAACATATGTTAAGAATAGTAGCTATACACAATGAAGTCTTTCTTAAAGTCTAGTCACACTAGCATAGAAGCATTAATCTTATAAAAATATTTATTATCATCACAAATAAATTTTAAAGACACATTACCTCTCATAATCTAGGCCATGTGTCTATAAATTCATAAAAATTAGGTATAAATATTTACAATAAATTTGCCTTATTGAGGAGTGTGTTTTAAGCTTCCTGGTAGGAAAAGATAGTTGTTGAGTTGCCTTTACTATTTCAGAATGAATCTTACTTATTTCATTTAAAATTATATGTATTACCTTCAATAATTTCTAATATGTAATTCTTTGGATTCAATGATATTCCTTGAGCTTGACACCTTTCAAAATCCATCTTGAGGTGCTCATAATGATCTTCTCACTTTTTTGAAAATAATGTGAGATCTTTGAGATATACCACTGTGATTTTTTCTTCATGTCACTCAATATAGGTCCATATCCCTATGAAATGTGGCATCGGTAGACATGAGTACAAAAAACATCCACTTATATGAAATGGTACCCCATGAAGTTGTGAACGCAATCTTGTGTTGACCTTTAGGAATCATTTCTATGTGATTGTATCCAGATAAATTGTCAAGCATAAAATCATTTTATATCGAGCTATAAATTCTAAAACATAATCTATTTTATGTAATGGATGATTGTATTTTAGATATGTCTAATTTATATTACATAAATTAAGAGGGATTTTAATTTCTCAACTCTTATTTCTCATAGGTACAATATTTGCTACCCATTTGAGTGATGGATTAGTAAAATGATCAATTTTTTTGAAATATTCTTTATTTCTTCATAGATCTTACCAATGATCTTGGGATTTTAAAGCCTTTGTTTTTACTTACAAAGGTTAACACCAAGTCTTAATTATATATTACACCTCATCTCTTTAGGTCTAAGAAACTTAAAGCTGGCATATCACCAAGAAAAAATATTCGAGTACAAGTTGAAAAGACTCACAAATCCCTATCTTTATTCTTTATAACAACATTTTATAATGTTCATAGATATCTACCCTTATTTACTACCGATGTGTACTTTTTTATTTTTGAGATATCCATTTGGTTCCTCTTGAATTCTCTTTTTGATGTACATGTCATGCTTATAGAACAATTTTTCAAGTAAGACCAAACCTTTAAGAATATTATTTCCCTTAAGTTCAATAGCCCTATCATCCTCTTTTCCATCCTTCAATTCATCTTTAGTTCTATTTATGACCCTAACTTCAACATTACTTTTGAATTTTTATTTATTGGAATAAGAATGATATTCTCTATATGCTATATATCTCCCTTGGAAGTATATATTTTTTAAGTTACTAGTGTTTTCAAGGAAACTTATGATCTATTCATCATTATTAAACACATGTCAATGCTCTAAATTATTGGGTACATTTGGTCCATAGACAAGTTCTATGATGTAATTTTCCTCATCAATCCTTAAGTGAGGAATTAGCAAAGAGGCAAATACATCTAAGGCATCAGCGTTGGAATTATTTTCTTTAGATAGAACAAATGCATAGAAGGCCTTGAAAACTTCAATGAAACCTCACACTTTGTTCCAAAAGTTCCTCAAATGGTCATTTTTAAATTGATATTTATTTCACACTTGTTTGATAATTAGTTCAACATCACCTTGAGCCCTTATATTCCTTATACCCATCTCCTCTACAACTTGAAAAAATTCATATTTTACTATGTTGTTTGTGAATTGGAATAATAAATTGTAGGAAAAAGGAAATAACTCATTAGTAGGGGAAATAACAATAACTCTAGCACTTACACCAATAAGGAAATGGATACCAACAAACTCTAACATCCATGTATCATTGATATTGACTTCAATGGGGTTGGGAATATTCAAGTCTCCTCTAACATCATCATATATTTATCATGTCATGTCTCTTCATATAAAACATCATCAAGAGGATCGTCTAATTTTTGTATCGTGTATGTGCTTTGAGATCAATTTCTAGTCTTTTTTATCCCTTTCATTAGAATCATAGCTTGAAACTAATCCATTTGTATTTTTCATCCTATATCCCTAGAAAATATTTTGCTCAATAACATTCCATAGGTTACAAAAATGTCTGCCATTAGGAGTTAGTCATTTTGATTCTCTTTTAAAGATAAGTAGCCAAAGGTACTTGGGCATATTTAATATTCCCAATAAAAGGTACTATCTTGGTCCCCATAAAAAAACATCAACTTGTAAGACTAAGTGCGTGAACAACTTTAGTGGATATTAAATTATCAAAGTCTCCAAAGTCTATGATATAGTTACTAAGCTTGAGATTTTCAATATAAAGGGAGACATGGAAGGGTTATAAATTTTCAATATTAGGGTAGAGTCATCCATTAGATTTTGAGAAATTGAGATATATTAGACTGTGGGGATACCCTTGGATGCATGTATAAGGTTACTAGGATTATTTCCTCTAATGGATTTGGATAATCTATCAACTTGATATGGAATAGACTTTAGGTATTCATTTTAAGACATCTAAATTTTAGATTTATTCACATGATCAATTATGTGAAATGTAAGCAAACTATAAAAGGTTAAATCTTAAGTATTTGTGTTAGTTTGAAACATATTTTGATCATGTTTTGTTGAGGAACTAGGCTTTTAAAGATTTACAAATTGAGATAAAGATTTGGTGATTTACCCTTCAAGAAGAAGACTTATATTATGCTTGTGGGCTTCATTTAAATGTATATGGTAATGCATTAAGAAAACCATAAAAAAAATACATGATTTAAAAGGTAGTGCTTTTGAGTACTACATCAATACACTCAATGTGGAGGGGCTAGATACAAGTAGTTTATAATTACACTATCAATTTGACAAAATATACATTATTTTTAAAAATTACTTTTCATGGTATGATATATTTCAACAACATATGTTGTTGATTAACAATAATGCATAAGATGGATATTTCATGGGAGCATGAAATAGTCCAAACTACCAAAAGAGGGTGCATAATGCAACTATGATTCTCTTGCCATTTTCTACTTTAATCTAAAGGTTGAAAATTTCACTTCCTGATGATAGGTATGCCACCAAGGTGAGAAATATTTGGTATTCAAAAGTTAAAGGTTAGTTCAAATTCCATTATCATGTCCAAGAATGGAAATTATCCTCAACCAAATCCTTAAAAATAATATATTTTCAAGTTTTGGAACTTTATTATAGAGATTATTGGTAGCTAAAGTGATGCTCCTTGTGACTTCCATAAGGATATTATCTAGTGGGATATAAGGTAATTTGCATTAGCCCTGAATACCATAGACTATAAAATTATGCCATTATTTGGTTGTAGAAAAGGAGCCACCCTATTGGTTTTGAAGAGACATTTCTATTCTATATGTCCTCTATCCTCATAATATATATAAAATCAAAATATTTGAGAAATATAAGGAGTATTCTTTTAATAATGATTTATTTATTATTTCAACTGCAAAGAATGACAAACATGTAACATGTTTTGTTAATTAGAAAATTCATAATCTAGATAAAATGATCAATCACCCAATTTTAGCAGACCCATTTCTTATCTTCATCTACCTTTTAATCATTATTGGGCTTCCCTAAGGATATGTATACATTTTATTATGGATGTAAGCTAAGGTAATCTTAGGGAATTAGTAGGACAAGACAAGAAAAAGTTTTTTGAGGAGCTCTTATGGTATTGTCCTATGAGGAATATAATATTTGACTAGGATATTTGGGTAGAAATTAGGTCCTTCAACTTCCAAGGGAATTATTCCCCACAAGGTAAAATTGGTAATCAACCAACTCAATGTGAGGTTTGGCTAAAATTAGTTTCTATTGACACCACTCAATTTTAGAGGAATTCACAACTAACATAAATATACTCATGATCAATAGTTTTTTGGTGGGATGATAATTCAATCAAAAGTAGAAGAGGAGGCCTCATATTGCAACTAGGATTACTCTTGCTATAGCATATCCACATCCTAAATACTAGGAATATACCTATAATGGTATTTAAAAATTTCCTTGACGATAAGTTGATTACTAAGATGACAAACTTTGATCTTCAAAATTTAAAGATTAGTTCAATTCCCCATGGCACATCTAAGTAGTGTAATTTATTATAAAAAATAACTCCTTCAGAATAAGATGTTTCAATTTTGTTGTGGATGTAATGGAGATTTACAATGATTTTAAGTAGTTGAATATTACTTCATTAAATGAAATGGATATTGTATGGAGGCATATCAAAAAATATGAAAGGGTTCATGTATAAAGCATTTTTGATATAAAAATGAAAGGAAAAATTTATTGAAACAAGGTAGATATGGCTATTATAATTATAAATTGGTGTGTATACTAGAAATCATACTTCAAACCTCATATAAATAAGTTAATTAAGGTCATTGATGGAATTATACAAGTGATCCCTCCTCCCATGATATCCCATCTTGGTGCATGCATAATGAGGTATAATATGCCAACATGGAAAGGGTTTGAAAAAAGTAAATAAACTAGTGATCATTTCTTATTTTTTTACCACCCCTTTAGAATATGTTGTGGAACATATGACACAAGAACATTATCTTCTTGGCCCCAAATTCCCTAGTATTTTTCTCCTCGACTTGGTCACAATGATTTTTTTCATTAAGAGCAATCAATATAATTATTTAATTAAAAAAATTAAATGTTCTGACACTTTGGAAATATTTTATAAGTTCATGTTTTATTGATAACTTAATGATGTACGAAAGATGCCTAGCTCTAGATGTATTGATCCATTTAAATTATGAGCCACCCCTATATATAGATGTTTTAATTTAGACAAAATTCATAAACTAAAATGCTTCTCAATATGGTCTCACTCATAATTTATTAAGTATATTTTATAGTGATGAAGCATTGGAACCAATTCCTCAACATAACCACTAAAGATAAAAATAAGATAGTTTGTAACTGAAGGGCAATAAAATTTGAATGGTTTGAGACAAATCTCAACACAAATCCTATGAAGGAGCTTAAATAATGAATGGAGATCAATAAATGTCTCAAATTTACTCATGTTAATTATTCTATTGTTTATATGCCATGACAACTATGATTGAAACCATTTACTCTATTTCAATTCAATTGTAGAAATAAAGTTCATTTTACTTACGAAAATTCCTTAGTCTTTTGTTGAAGATAGTAACTTTATCTTTATTTGTAAGCAAGATCATGGGATCTAAGATTTTTTTGGGAATGTTACTTGTTAGGTGGGAAATGTACACTCTAGTGTACAAGGTTTGTACAATAATATCTAGTTTGACCATGACAAAACATTTTGTGTTGAAGTGATAATCATGGGGTTAGTTTTAATCTAATGTATTTGTAAATGCAACCACCAAGTAGTTATGGCTAAGAAGGTATAACTCACATTAAATTTGACGTTAATAATTAGACAATTGCAAGGTCAATTTTGGTCCTATGTCAACCCTAAGTCTAAGGGGAAAGCCTTTGACTTGGCCTATATGAGATGGAGGTCTCAGAGGCAGAAATGGTAGTTAGAGCTCAAGAAGTTACCTATTCAGTGTCAAAAACTTGCATTTTTGGACCCATCACTGCAACTTATCCAATGAATTATTCTTGAAGGTTACACTTGAGTGCTTTAGGGTGTGATTAGAGGGATTAAAGAGATAGGGGAAGGATCTAATAGTTTGCATTAATGACTTACAAGTTTTTTTTATGTATTTTTGAACTTAGGCTAAAAATTACATTTTTATTATATTAGAGAGGGTGTTCTTAAGGCTAGAATGGATGGTTAGCTTGTATATCGAGCCTAATTGGAGGAATTAGACTCTAATAACATGGTCCTAGATGCTATTTTCTCTCCTTAAATGTGTTGGTAGTGCTAATTTTTAGTCAAGATGAGGCATTTGCATATTGGCACTTTACTTAGAACTAATATTTTTTGCTTAAAATTATTGTTAATATTTGTATGGTTAAATGGAAATTAATTGGTTTTTTAACTTCTTACAACACTATCTCTCCATTTTTTCACCCACTTTGTATGAAATTATATTTTAAGTCTTCAAGGTGATATAGAGGCTAGAATAGGTTTGTGATACTATCAAAGATCAGTTGTCAAGATAAATTGTAGGAGGCCTAACACCCTTAAGGGATATGCATAGAAAGACATAGAACTATTAATGGGAGTTGACTTGTGATCCAGGCACCAATTTAGGCGATGATTAGGGTGATAGTTCCACCCCAATTGATGATGAAACTTTCGGGAGCCATAACTTTTGCATCATAGCTCCAATTGAATCACCGTTTGAACCGTTGGAAAGCTAAGAATGAGGAGAATGTTGTGAAATGGAATTTATCTCCACTTAATAAAGTTGGCCCCTAGAAAACCCAATTGAAGTGCCTCAAATTTCAATTTTAGTAGTGCATTCTAAAAATAGAAAGTTTTTAAAAATAGTAATTCCTCAAATTCTGTATTGTTTTAAATCTTGGAAGTCAAACTACTTAATGTCCATCAAGATTGGTGACCTTCCACATCCTCCCCATGCTTTCAAAATGTGTATAAATGAAGAGGTAACCTGAAATATGAAGACAAACATCTCTTCCTAGAGATTAGCATATATTTGTATTGCGATCTTGAGTAATACTACATCTCTTCTCAGAGAATTCATTATTACGGTGTTATTTCTATGCTATTGATATATTTAAATGTGTTGGCAGTGCCAATTTTTAGTCAAGATGAGGTATTTGCATATTGGCACTTTACTTAGAACTAATATTTTTTGCTTAAAATTATTGTTAATCTTTGTATGGTTAAATGGAAATTAATTGGTTTTATAACTTCTTACAACACTATCTCTCCATTTTTTCACCCACTTTGTATGAAATTATATTTTAAGTCTTTAAGGTGATATAGAGGCTAGAATGGGTTTATGATACTATCAAAGATCAGTTGTCAAGATAAATTGCAGGAGGTTTAACACCCTTAAGGGATATGCCTAGAAATCAATAGAACTGTTAATGGGAGTTGACTTAGGTCTAAAGACCTCAATGGGGAGTTTAAGTACATTAGGAGTGAGGTGTTGAAGGGTCAGAAACCTGTCTCAAGAACATGTATTAGGCCAAATAGCTGTTGAAGGACAAAAGTGCAAGAAAGTGTAAAGGAGTATGGAGGCCTTTGAAAATATATTGAGTGGGTTGAATGAAGGTTGGATAGGTGGATATAAGAGCTAGAGGAAGTGTTAATTAAATCATTAAAGAAGAGGAAGGCATCTAGGAATAGCCAAGACTAGGGAATGTATAGTGAGAGAGTGTGAAGAGTGAATGATAAAATGGGTATGTCTGAGAAAATAGTAGACTCATGATGCATTAGTTAATGGATATTCCTAATAAAAAAATCCTTTACTAGAAGTCATCTCACTTGTATGTTCTATAAATAGGATTTAGATTGATGTTGCTTTTGTCTTTTTTGTGTTTGATGCTTGTAAACACATGTTTTGCCTTTTATGCATCTTTTGATTATACATTGAAAAGTTGATTACATAAATGAGAAACAAGAATGTATTGTCATATTAAGAAGAAATAAATTTGAAAACATTTATCAATAGACTTGTTTAAATGTGGTTCAAGTGCAAAGACCTAGAAAACCAAGTATTTTATTTTTCTGACATTATTGGTTGAGCTTGACAGAGATTGTGTTAATAATTGTTTTGTTTTAAGTTGTTTTTACATCTATGTCATGGTATCCACACATTACATAGATATAATTTTTTCCCTTTATATTCTACTTTGAAATTCACACAAAGCTACTTTGCTTGAAGAATGTTGAGTCTAGTTCAAGTCATTATTTATGACTTTTTATCATTAGCACTATGTTTATTGAAAATGGATTTGTAGGTTGCAAACAACATTAGATACAAAAAAAAATGTTGTCAAACCTATTGTCAAACTAGTTGTCAAATATATTTTTGAGACATTAGTCAAACCTGTTATTACATATACAAGTGCCCTAAATCCTATTGTGTCGAATGTCAAGCTAAAAGATATTTAATCTATTATTTGTAAACTTGAGGTTGTTCAAATGAAGTATAAACCAATTGTGGATAAAAGACATGTTTATACTCCTATTCTCAAGTATACACCTCTTTAAAAAATCTGGAAGATAATGAAACTTAATAGACATAATGTTACTCTAGGTTTTATAAGAAGAGGCCTTATAAATAAATGTCAAGCTGAGTATTCACCTATTAGTTAATCATGTGAAATCCAAACCTCATATTTATCAAGTCATCCAAAATCACCTTGTACTAAATCTAGTGAAATCCAAACTTGTTCTCATTGTGTACATCAAGGTCATCCCTCTACCCATTGCTTTGACCTACATCCTTTTATATAATGGAAATGATTAGCTTACTCATCATTCAATCATTTTTATCTGTGAAATCCACCTATAGAATTTATAATCCTTCTAGATAGTGATATAAGGTTCATTTTTTGTCCAAATCCTATAAGAGAGTCTAATCCACTCTTTGAGATGGTGAGTTATCTACTAATGATGTTATAGTGGATCATGTTAGTGTTGACCTTGATTCTTGATCTAAAATATGGATCTACTTTACTAGATATTTTGTTTAGTTCATTTTCATTATACTTAATTATGTAGTTCCTATATTTAAAATATTATGTAAGACATTTACTCAAGCTTGTTCATGTAAAATGAATAATTCAGTTAAGTTATAGTGGTAAAATTGGTGTTGAGATGGTAAAAAGGCCTATTGTATTGATGAAGTTAGAAACTTGTAGCCTTTGAATCTAAGGGTTTCACTATCAAATAAAAATGGGTATAGGAGTGGTTACAAATGATTCTTCTTCTTGGCAATGATTTTTTGAAGTCTTTCATGGGTTCTAAGGTGAAAAGGCATAAATAAAATATCTATATAAATCAAATATCATTAGAGAAGTCGATGATAAATTTTGAAGTTGGATTGACATTATAGTTTACAAGTTTGGTTAATGTTGTCTCATTGTATCCTAGTTTGAATGGTTGCTCTAGTAATGTTGGATCACTGCATGAGGTGTATAATAAGTAAAAAAGAATCATTTATTCAAGATTTGGATAGTTTAATAATAAAACATCTATCCATGAAGACCATGTTTGGTAGTAACTTATACAATTTTTTAATTAAATAGTATAAGAGAAGTACAATTACCTCACTCACTAGAGTTTTTCCCACACCAAATATTTCCAGGTTGTATAGTGTTTTCATTTTATGCTTTGGCTTCTAATAAGCTTCAATTTGTATATTCAATATGTTGTACATTACATTTCTAACACTTGGTTATCTCTATTTTAACATTGAAAATAGTCTAGAACACTATTCTATTAATCATATATTGAATTAAGAGTACATGATTTGTGCTGGTGAATATTAGTGTGGAATATCCACTTAGTTTATGAATCACATTGGTATCACATGTAGTTTAGTATTAGTGTCATTTTGTGTGTCAGTCACTATATTATAGTAAATGCCTGTCACACAAATAAGAGGAGCTAGTGGTCACACTATCCTAGTTCTATTTGAAGAAGTAATTTACCCAACAAAGTGGAAGTAAGGGATTAGAAGTATGGTTCATCATAATGAAAAAAATACCTATATATTAGAAAATAAATTTCACAAGATCGAAGGAGTGGCTAGAATTTCTCTTTCTATGAGCAAGCTTGATTGGTTGTATTCTATCATGGGTATCCTCATGGAGAAACTTAGTGGTTTTATAGAGACATTGAAATCAATTCAAGAGGATGCTCCCAAGCATGAGAGGATGGAATAATAACCCCATGCCAACTAAGATCCACCTTCTTTCAAGGCTGAGGAAAAGATAGAGATTTAGCCATATGACAAATATATAAACATGGAGAGGCTAAACCATTATCTAGCCCAACTAAAAGTATATTTTAGTTTGCATTAGATCAATGAGAGCAAAAAAATATTAACCAATCATGATTTAACTTAATTTGAAAGTTATGTTCATACCTTGGTTCTTAAGAAGCTTCCTCCTATTACTAAGTGGGGTAATTTTAAAATACTAATCAATAAGGATCTTTATCTTATTTGTTATGAGGAAGAGAGGTCTATGTATGGTAGAAATCTTCGATAAAATTAAGGCTCAAACATGTAGGAGTACACAAGTGAGGTCCACAAGAAGAGTGTCTAAATGAGAAATGATATAGCAGACCATGACATCTTTATGAAGTATGTTGGTGCATTTCATAGCCTTTTGAGGAGACCTATCCTCTTAGTCTAGTGTACAAGTGTAAATGAGGCTTGTTCTGAAGCTCACTACTTGAATATGGAAAATAAAAATAAGGCTACATCCACCTCTCAAATCACTCCAAAGAAACAAGTGGTTTTAAGCATAAGGGTAAAGGAAAAGGTCAATGTAATGCTACATTAGTTTCTAAGAAGGATACTACAAGG
Source organism: Torreya grandis (assembly GCA_037957365.1). Lineage (NCBI taxonomy): Eukaryota > Viridiplantae > Streptophyta > Pinopsida > Cupressales > Taxaceae > Torreya > Torreya grandis. Next base: position 288,651 of record JARHVA010003106.1, on the reverse strand, counting down.
AATTATGGGCATTGTGATGTTGAAAGATATTTTAAGGAAAATTATTAAATTTACATCCAAAATTTCATTTTTTTATAACAACAAAAAGAATAAGGTCATGACCACACTCAAAGGTGAAGACATTGGTTGTAGCTCTGATGTGGATGAGAGTTTGTGTTGTAATTTTTAAAATAAAGCGGTATGTTTGAATAGTAGTAATGCTAAAAAAAGTGAAATTTATAATATTTTCCATATTAAAATTTAGATGAAAAATAAGTGGATGCTCTTTTTTATATTTGCTCACCAAAAAAAAAGCAAGGAGTTAGTTGTCAAATTAAGTATAGAGAATTACAATCATACAAGATTATATGCTTTGGGTTTAGTGATTAAAAGTGTAGACATCAAGGTAACTAAGCAATTCAAAATTATGTTTGGTGTTAATGCACATCTCATTGATGAAGTTATAGTGGACATTGTGCCCCTTGATGTGTGTGGTGTAGCATTTGGTATCCCTTATTTGTATATTCAAGATGTTATCTTCATGAGGAGAGCCAATCAATACCATTTGATAAAAAAGGTGAGAGATACATCATTTTATACTATAAAGGTGATTATAATATATCTTTGGTAAATGCCTCTGAAGCTAAAAGGCTTGTTAATGCAAGTGGGAAGTTTTTTTTACTTCTTTTGAGTTATATTCAAGATAAAGAAGTGGTTAAACACAAAACTTATTGTAGCATGTTTACTAACAAATAACACAAGTAAATGGGAGAATTACTATAACAATTTAAGGAAGTCTTCCATAAGCCAATGGGATTGTCAATGGTGAGACCTATTGATCACAAAATTCAATTGATACCGAATAATCTAACTCCAAATAATAGGTTGTATAGGAAGTCCTTGAAGGATGTCAATGAGGTTAAACAAAAGTTACAGTCTTTAATTAGTCAAGGTGTATATCTTAATACTTCTCCAAGTGGTTTTTATATTTTTTTAGTACTTAAGAAACATGGTTCATTTAGAATGTGTGTTGATTATAGAGCACTTAATAGTATAACCATTAAGAATAGGTACCCCATTCTATAGATTGAATATCTTCTTGATCAACTTCAACATGCCAAAAAATTTACTAAGATGGATTTAAAATCTGAGTATCACCAATTGAGGGTTAAAGAAGAGGACAATTGGATGACAATGTTCAAAACAAGGCAAGGTTGTATGAATGGTTGGTTCTACCTTTTATGATATGCAATGCACAAGCTACCTTTATGTAGATGAATGAGATAATGAATCCATTTATTGATTCCTTTATTATTGTGTATTGGATGATATTTTTGTTTTTAGCAAAACTTTTGATAAGAATATTGATGATTTAAAATAATTTTCAAAATTTTTGAGGGATACCAAGTTAGTGTAGTGTTAAATGAGAATAAATACTAGTGTTTCATGAAAATTTCATCTTCTGCTCATGTAACATTTCACCTTCATTTAGATATGACAATTAGACTAGTCCTTGATGATAACTTGAAATTTGATCAATCTTGGTGAATTATTGTGCACCTCAAAGCTGGTGAAAAAATTCATCAATGCATGATAGTGGGTACCAATTCTACACCATTATAATTTTGAGCACATGATAGTCCATGTAGAAGAGTCTTATACCAATTTTATTTGGTGCTATGAAAACTAAGAAACCATAAGGAAAAAATCTTGGCCTAATTTTTCCTTGATCAAGGAGCTCTTGAATCTCACATAAAACTTCATCATTCTCACAAATGGACTTATAGTACTATAGAATATTTGTAATAATGGATCCAAGAAACAAGTTGATCTCATGTTTTACTATGTATAATGTGTGTGTAAAGCCTTTGGATTTTCAAATAAGTATCCATATTATTGTATTAAATTGTCAATCTATTATTTTTATAATGATTGAGTGGAATGTCATATTATCAATACTCACTTTCCCAATTATGCATGTGCTTTTAGACAAATTTCAAGTATCAAAAACTTTTACATTTATAAAATGATCTTATAGTATTGATTTGTGAATACTAATGTGAGCTTAGTCTTTGTATGTGACTCTAAGATGTTGACAAAGTGAGATTTGACATGCATAGTCTACCACCATGGCTTGGCTTGATATGTAACATCACCATCATACACATATAATCTTCAAAGTATACCCTTACACACCTCTAGTTGTGCAATGTCACTTGCAACTTTAAAATCCATAGGTTTGAATAAATACTTGGAAATTCAAAGATGATTAACCTTTACATCCTTCCCCTATTAGAACCATCTCAAAGAGTTGTTGGTTAGGGATGTGATTCAATAGTAGGGCTAGTCTTTGGGTTATAGCTAGTGTAATTATGTTCTATAGTCTCCCATTGTCAATGATGATGTTAAGAGATTACCCCTTAACCCAAAACATGGTGTAAAAAAACCACCCTTGTCATCAGAAATGTCTATGGTAGTAATATTGGTGCCTAAATAATTAACATTTAGATCAATGTCATCCACTTGTATGGGAACTAATGTAGACTACACAACAAAATATTATTTTATATAGTATTATAAATCATTGTGTGAGCTTTTGCAATAGTGATCACACTAATTTTCACTTAGGTTATTATTTCCTTTATGTGACACTGAAGGTAGTGGATCCTTCTAGTGTTGCATAACCTTCCTATGATTCTCTCTCTTCTATAGTATGTTTTGTTCAAGAAGTTACCTATCCAATGTAAAAAAGTTACATTTTTGGACTCGTCACTGTAACTTGTCCAATAAATTATTCTTGAAGGTTCCACTTGAGTGCTTTAGGGTGTGATTATAGGGATTAAAGAGGTAGGGGAAGGATCTAAAAGTTACCATAAATCACTTATAGGTTTCATTTTATGCATGTTTGAAATTAAGATAAAAAATGTATTTTTCTTATATTGGGAAGAGCATTCTTGAAGCCATAATGGGTGGTTAGCTTGTCGATCAAGCCTAATGGGAGGCTAATAAATTGGTTTTAGATGTTATCTTACCCCCCCAGACATGTTGGCAATGCTAGTTTATGATCAAGATAAGGTATTTTCATATTGGCACTTTACTAGGAACTAATACTTTTTGCTTGAACTTATTGCTAATCTTTATATGGTTGAATGGAAATTAATTGTTTTTTCCACCTCTTGAAACACTCTCTCTCCCTTTTCTCATCCACTTTTGCATGAAATTTTATTTTAAGTATTCAAGGTGATTTAGAGGCTAGAATAGGTTTGTAATATTATCAAGATCAATTGTAAAAGTTTAGTTATAAGAGACCTCACACCCTTAAGGGACATGCCTAGAAAGTAATAGAAATATTAATGGGAATTTATTTGGGTCTAGAGACTTCAATGGGGAGTTTAAGTACATCAAGAACGAGGTGTTGAAGGTGATGAGGTATTGAAGGGTTAAAAACCAATCTCAAGAATGTATATTAGGCCTATTAGGTGAAATAGCCCTTGAATGGAAAAAGTGAAATAAAGTGTAAAGGAGTGTGGAGGCCTTTGAAAGTAGATTGAGTGGGTTGAATGAAGGTTGGATAGGTGGATATAAGACCTAAAGGAAGTGTTATTAAAAGTATTAAAGAAGAGGAAGGCTTCTAGGCGTAGCCAAGACTAGGGAGTGTATAATGAGAGAGTGTGAAGAGTGAATGACAAAGGGGGTATGTTGGAGGATAGTAAAGGTGATGCAGGAGCATCACCAAATACATGTATAATCTATGTTGACAATATTATTAGGTAATTATTAAGACCTATAAACTAGGTTAGTTTAGTAAGTTTAATTTCAATGAGTAAGAGAGAATATGAGTAATTTTAGTAAATTACCAATCTTGGTTTAGAATCTAAAAAAGTGATAATCATCAATCCTATTGAGGAGGAACCATACAAGGTCAACCAAATAGCTTAAAAAGACAAAAATATCATTTTTGAAGAGGTTAGAGCATATGTTGTATGTCTATCTCAATGGATGAGGACTATTTAAATATTTTCTTGTTATGCATAATAAAGATTTTTGAGTCATATTTCATGTTTTCCATTTTATTATCCTTTTATAATATGATTATAATCCTTTGATATTGACTACAAGCTTAAATCTCAATTATATTCATAAAACCCTCAAGAATTCTATATTTTTACTATTACAGTCATTTTAGAGGCTTATTTACACACAAAAATTGTTATATGAACTCAATTGGACTATTGGAATATTTTAATAGGTTTATTAATACCAATTTACATGTGTTATATCATAGAAAATCCCAATGAGCTCTATGAACTATCAATAATTAGCTCTCAGCCTGCAAAATTTTTGAGTAAATCTGAAATAAGGGTTTCATGGGTAAAACACTTCTAAAAATCAAAATATTAAACAATAAGGTCTAAAAATTTGTAATAACTGGGAAATGGATATTATAACTTAGTAAAAGTATCATTGGGTTGATAATATCATTAAAATTTTAGGTACATAGGACTATTATTTTATACAATAATAGAAGACCATTTTTGAAAAAGTTGGGTACAAGATAAGATGAGTTTTGGGTTGATTTGAGTTATATAAACTTGGGTAATGGTTGGAACTTGTTATAATTTATAAAATAATACTATAAATATAATTTTTAAGATCTAAGAAATCTATTTTGATAAATTGACCTATTGGAACAACAACTAGGTCTAGAGACCTAAAAACTTAAAAAGATAGAATTTGAGAATGAAAGCTCACTCTCTTAGAGACCTATAGTTGGTGATTTATTATAAGATTTGAAACCTACATAAATCATAATTTTTTTATAATACCTATCCAAAGTATCTTACAAAATAATTATTCAAAGGAAGGAGAGCAGATCTGAGATATTGGTGTCTAGTTAAGAGCAAACCTAATGAATAATTGGCTAGTTTAAAAGAAGATTATTTGAGAGTGGATTTTAAATTGAGTTGAGAATAAGAGTATATAAGTGAGGTTGTAATTCTTCATGATATTAGGGCATATGAATATAACTTTTATATCTTTATTAAACATAGAAGAGTAAGTTGTTTATTAGGTGGTTTTAGGGATGGTAAAGGGTTTTGGCCAAAGATATTATCTCATGAGTGAATATTTTGTTTCAAGTCAATAAGGTTGGATTTTATTAGAATAAAGAGATTATAGTCAAGGTCAGTCATAATTTCATATCTACATTATACAAGTACGAACATGATTGGTTATTGTCCTTAAATGAAATCAAATTGCATGCTAATGATCAATTGAAAAGTTGTAAATGGGTGATGAAAAATGAAAAATAGATAAGAGTGTCATTAGTTATTTCCACTACATAATCAAATAAAAAATTTAATTTAAAAAATATGGAAAATAGATTTATAGTATTAAAAATAACAATTTATAATCCTCATTTGTGTACAACATTAAATATGAAATCTGATAGAAAAAATTTTAGAAGATAAAAACAACATTATAAGATAATATTTTAAATTAAAACTAAATATAAATTAGATAGATTAACATAATTTAGATGAAAACTTCCAAAAAATCATATAGGCACATGTACAATGTCAATAATATACAAAGATCACCATGATAGGCATACATAAAATTACAACATCTACCAACATAGTATGTAATGTCAGGTGAATGTCATATACACATATACAATGCCAAACATGCATACATTACTATATAGGCATAAAAAAAAATACTTCTCATGTAGGACATCCTAATCATAAAATAGCCTCCCTCTCTTTTCCTTCCTCAAAGAAGACTCTCTCTAGGATGCCCTCTTGGTAGATGGAGATCTCTCTAATGCCTTGGATTGCTCTAAGGTCTGACTACAGGTCCTATGTTTATAACTCGCTTGTAGATAAACCTATTAAAATACAAGTTTTATTGTAAAATTAACATAAAATACATTTAACCATTTTTTAATAAATTAATTTTAAACTAGAATAAAAAATCATTTAAACATGAACTTACTGCAAGCTCATGGTCAAGATCAATATTTTTTTGACATTCCAACAAGTTGGTGGTAGGATCAACTATTTGAATAGGTATCTGAAATAGGGAAGAAACATGAGAATTTTCCATACTAATCATATGAATAGGTCTATCAAATGTCATGGGACAACCCTGAATATACAATACATTTTCATAAGTTATATTTCCCCCAAGTATGTAGTAAAAATATTAAAACAAGTTTATTTTTACAATTTAAAATTGCAAGTTTATACATACCTCTAACAGTGCCTATACAAATGACATTGTATCAAAAATGCCTATGTTTGTCTTGGCTCATAATGATGTAGAAGTGTCTACTTGAGTCATCAACTAAATGTAAACAAGGTCTCACTCAATTTTTTATAAAGTATCAAAAATATATGGCAAGTTTTTGTCCTTTATTAAACCAAGAGTGTATTTTATAACATTAAACTTGAATTTTGAGATGCTTGATAGATAAATTTAACTTAAACTTAGAAGGAAAATATATATGGACTAAATATACATAGAGAATAAGATTAACTCAAAATTTTACCTCTATATAAGTAAAAGGTGTCATCCTAATAGAGATAAATGTAGTAGTGGACGAGGCAACAACTAGATCTAAAATTGTAAACAATGGCTTTGTCAAATCAAATGTTACAAATGTTGAATGTGATGATGAAGGCACTGTCACCTCTTGGGACATAAAAATGACATATCTATCAATTCAATTTATATGTAAATTAATTATGATCTATAAAAAAATTGTAATTATAACTTAAATTTAACATGACATTTATATAAAATATACCTACATTTGTGTAGTGGTTGATATGTGCACACCAAATATACATGACAAAACTCATCTTTCATAATTATATTATTCAAGCCCTCTAAACCATCAATGTCATCATCATCAAAAGTTCCAGTGCATAAAGTTCCACAAGATCTGTAAGGGTAGGGTTGAGTATGCATAATAGGTGGTGTATCTCTAGCATCAGTCTGTGAGAGCCTACTCATATTTTGGGTTAATCTCTATGACCTACTAAACTAAGTTCATGCAGAGTGTTAATCTCTATGACCTACTAAACTACATAAGATATTATGGGTTCAAGTGGATTTTGGATATATATATTTGTAGGTTAATTACATGTATGACATGCACCTGGTAGATCCTATGCAAAGCTTTTAACTCAGCTCTAAAACTCACTAAAATTAAAATAGTTCAAAATGTCATCAAGGACAAAGTCACAGTAGAGTTTCTTCAAAAAATATAATGGGACCTCATGGTTGTTACATGATGGGTAATCAAACACCATCCACCATCGATCCCAAAAATTGGTTGTGATTAAATTTTGTTGGCAATGATGGATTGAAAAATGTTTAGCAATTACTAAAAATGGTGCATTGGTGGTTGGGTTAATGAATAAGGTGAAAATAGAGGATTTTTATATATCTTTGTACTTTATCTCATGTGTTGATAATTTTTCAACATAATAAGCCCTACAAGTATCCTGATATGAAGCCCATATGTTAATTTGACTCATTATGTAGTCAATTTGACCTAATAATGTATCTAGGGATTTGGCTAGATAGGTGTGGTAGGTGTTGGTGGAATTGTGATCCTTTAATCTGCCAATTAATTTTTCTTTCAATTTTATTTTCCATAATGTGGTCCAATAGACTCTCTTGACTACTTCAGTTAGGAGGAGGGTTAGGTGGAGGGTTAGGAGGAGGGTTAGGTGGAGGGTTAGGAGGAGGGTTAGGTGGAGGGTTAGGAGGAGGGATATGTAGAGGAACAAGAGGGTTAGGTGGAGGGTTAGGAGGAGGGATATGTAGAGGAACAAGAGGGTTAGGTGGAGGGTTAGGCTGAGGAACAAGAGGATTAAGAGGAGGGTTAGGCTAAGGATTAAGAGGGTTAGGTAGAGGAACAAGAGGGTTAGGTAGAGTAACATGAGGGTTAGTAGGATGGGTTGTTCAAAATAAATGAATTACTAATTAAATAATGAAAATAAAAAAAAATTAATAAAATTAATAAACAATGAATAGATTTTTAGAATTTACCTCTTATACATGGTGGCACCATCAATTAGCAACTTTTTAGGATGAATTAAGGTAAGGTTTGGCCTCACTAGGCCAAAAAACAATTACAGAGTGGAGGAGAGTAAGGGAAAATATATAACATGAATCCAAAATGAGAAATTTTTATGTTCGATTTAATTTTTGTTTTGAGTGACACAAGGAATGTGATCATATTATTAACATGATCATGTTATTTATTTTAAATAATTTAATCATGTTATTTAATAACATAATGATGTTATGTCTAGGTAATTATTGAGCCATAATTTTAATAATGTGATTGTGTCATTAAATAATATGATCATGTTATTAAATAATATGATCGTGTTATGGTAAATTCCCACAAAATTATTCACCAACTCTGTACACATACCCCAAAGAGTGTGGTGACATCACTAGATATAATTATTAATGTTTAGTGATAAAATACTAAAACTATAGGATCTATATGTTAATGCATAAGTGGAATTAGATAGAACAAATTTATATGTAGCTTTGGAACCTACTCCTAGCATTATTGATGTTAGCACAAGCTTAGATGTGAAATAACAATAATCTTCAGTAAGATCTAATGACCCAAATCCTCATAAATCAATCTATGTCTCATTTTGATGAGAAATTACTTCTCTCAAAAGGAATTTCAAGAGAGTTAAAGACAATGAACAAGCTAAGCAATATATAGAGTGTTCTTTGTGAACTCAATAAAAAAAATTCTTGACTTATGCAAAATTGTTGATGAAATGACAAAGGTCATGAACCTGCATTTCAAATATAATGATTTTTAATGATGATAGTATATTTGGTGCTATAACTAAGTTCATCTTTTTTAAATTAAATAAATCAAAGAGGAAGAACAAGGTTTTGTTGTGTAGACTACAAAGGGAGTGAAACCTGAAAGTGGCCATCTTACTCAAGGAAAGTATTCATAATTAAACCATAATCTATTTTCCCATTGTAATTTTTTAATATTCTATGGTTATGAATGTATTACCTTTTTTTAATATTCAAGTCAATTAAATGAGTAAAAAGTGAAGAAGCAAAGAGAAAATGTGAGAATAGAAGAAATGTTTGTTGGGAAGGAATTCTAAGAGTGACATTCAAAGAATGACCACCAAGTTTGAAAATTTGTAAATCTTGTGTTTTCTAGTCTTCTCTAATGATTGGAGTTTTAAAATTTTTCACATGTGAAGACCAAGTTGATACACTACACTAAAGTTAAGAAACTAATAGCTTACAAAATCCTACTATCATATATGTGTTGTCTAATGATCGATCAATTATATTTGTTCATTTTATTCCAAAACTCTTTCAAATATATATTAACACTCCTTGGATCACCAAATTCTATGATTATTGTCTCTAAATTGGATATGGTTTCAAATCTCATGTATTTGTGTTTCATTTTTGGAGGCTTAATTATATGGAAGGCAACTTCCTTAAGCTTACAAGATTTTGATAGGCATAGTTAGAATGAAGATTTTTTTTAGGTGAATGCAAATAAGATGATATTGTGATCATAAATATATTATATTCACCCCTTGAAACTATCCCAAGATGATACATATTCTAACCTAAGCTTTGAAGTGTTTGAGACACACCAAAATCATGAAATGTACTAAAATGCTTGAAACTAGATTAAATTTTTAGATAATGGCAATAAAATTATCTATACATTGAAGGTATTGGAATAGTAGTTTTTAGGTGATCAATAATATTTGAATAAGGTGAAAATAATGGAAAATATCTAATGGGAATGATATGGTTCTAGATTAGTGCCTTAAATAAAAGCCTTAATTGAAAAGGACATAGGTCAGACTCTAGAATCATAGAGTTCTAAACTGGTGCCTTATCCATTGGAATATAGAGTAATAAGTAATTACATGGGGAATTTAACACAATGTAATGAGGAAGGAGAGATAAAATAATAACAAAAAGGATGGAAACAAACCAAAATCCTAACTCACTTATATACATGTGGGGAAAAACTTGATATAAGGACATCAAAGGTGTATGAGCAATATTGAATCACCAAAAAAGGTAGGAGGTTGCATGGTTTAAATTAAAATTCCTAGGAAATATTTATTAGTTTAAAAGGATTTTGGCTCATAATAGATCTGATTTTGGTTTAGTTGGAGTTACAATAGTTTTCTAAAATCACAAGGATCGCATCGATCACATTAGGGGTCATATGGTCACATTCCCATATAAAAACTCCAAGTTGGTCTGTATTAGTGGTCACATGTATATTCCCTCAGAACTCCAAGATGTGATGTTTGGATCCATGTGCACATCATTTCATAAGTCTTTCATTTCATAGGGACTATATAACCTTTGTGTCAATGGCCACATTATTTCCCTAAGTTTTAAATTCTATGAGGGACTTTATATTTTCTACATTCATTTTCACAATTAAGCACTCTTTCTAAACCCAAAAAGATATGCATTAGTTTAGAAAGTCTAATGGGTACAGAAGTCAAGTGTCATAGTCATAATTATTCACAGAGACCTTATCTTGTTTGCAAGTCTAAGTCATGATAGGGTCATGGGTGCATGACCAATTTCAAATTGGAGTTCATAACTCAAACGAGTCTATGACAATCAATATAACAATTGCATGAGTATGGGAACATAAGATTTCAACATGTGTCACAATCATGAGGGTCATAAGATATAGTACTAGCCATAATGTAACATGAATGCATTCAAATAATTCAATGGATTTAAACGATTCATAGGTCAGGAAAAATAAAGACAGGCCACAATGAAAACGAGTAGAGCACGAGGGATCATAAGGTAAATTTAATAAATCCACGAGTCCATAGAGACTTTGAAGATCATGAGAAAAGCTTAGAAACTAGTAATGCAGGGACCCATGATCTTTCCACATGACACTTATCATGTGTAGCCTACAATCATAATTTTTGATTTGGTCACAATAATGAAATAACAACATATAGATCTTTGGATGGTCAAAACTTTTGCATTAAAGCACTAAATTAGGAATTTAAGGTCTCATTAGAAATATCTGGAAGATAAATTTTAGTTAGTGGCCACATAAAAGTTAACCTTACCATGTATTAAATATTACAAAAAGATCTTTTGAGAATCACTGATAATTATAAGGAAAGTTCAAGAAAGTAAAAAGTGGGAAAAGTAGTGAAAGGATCTCATGTAATCGTTAAATGGGATTTTGTAGGTAGTATATATGGGACACAAAGAAATCAACTTTGGGTCGCATTGGAAATGTTGACATCAAAAGATTAAGAGGTCAATATTGAAAGGGTTGAGTAAGGAAGTGAGATCTTAGCAAAAACTAGAGATTTAAGCCTACAAGTAGAGAAAATAGATTAAAATAGAGGGGCCACATATCATTAAAGGGCCATAATAAAGATCCAAAAGAGAAGAGTTGTAGAGTCTATAATAGCGAGTGAATGTAAATTCCATAAAGGCTCAAAATTAGAGATAGATGGGGATAGAGTAGGTGCAAAGTCACTATGAATGAATATGTTATTAAGGATTTATATCAAAAAATTAATCAAGAATACATATTGTTTTACATTGTGTGAATTTAATTGCATGGCCAAGGTAACCCCTTCAGTAGGAATCCTTACCGTGAATTACAACAAGTTATCTTAGACTAGTCACATGAGTTTTTTTTAGATGTGATAAAATTGTGAGACTCTTTTCTTTTAGTGAACTTCAAGTTGTGAAAAAGAATATCAAATTTGTTTTAGATAAGATAAAGTCTTATAAGAGGAGATATTTTTGTGAGAGGGACATAAAATCTTGATTCGTTCTATTGTATATTTTAAAAAATGGCATTGCTTATATCAGTGCCAAGTTGCGAAACATACGCTTGCATTTGATAGAGGGTAAGATTATCAAAAGCGTGTAAGAATTCATGCAAGTGTGAATAAAGTACTAAAAGAGAGGCTCTTATTTGAGTCCAATGTAGGTTTTGAAAGTTAAGATTACTTAAATAAATTTAAAGTTGTGAAAGATAATATTGTTTTTGGAAATGAAATGGCATATAAAAGAGGAAGTTCATAGAAGTATAATACCTAGTAGAGATGTTGAAGGAATTCCATGAAATATTAGGATGGAATAAGTGGAGAATATGTTGCAACTATGAGTAAAGAAGATGAATAAGAAATGATGATGTGGTGATTTTCCCTATAAAAAAGGTTGGATGATTTGGAGAGAGATGTAAGTGAAGTAGAAGATTCCAACAAAGAAAAGAGAGCAATAAAAGGTGAAGGTGAAAGAAAGAGTTAATTCCACTTGAAATATTGTTTTATTTTGTGGTAAAGAGAGACATAAAAACTCATGAAATGGGTTGTCGAGTTAGAAATTTTATTTTAATAGAAAAACATTATAGATCTGATGAGGGTAAAAATTGCATGAAAGAAGTTATTTGGACATGTAACTGTTTATTGTAGAGACCCCCAAAATAAGAGACAAGAGAAAGGAAAGAAATGTTGAGTAGTTGAAAACATATGATTTCCAATTTTATGAATCATGTTGTGCAGCCAAAATTGTAGAGATAATGGTGGAATAAGTTCTAATCATTGATAATTGAGAGAGAGGTGAATAATATTGCCTTTAGGCAATTAGAAAAGGATGTTTCCAAATGATCAACTCAAAGAAGTGAGTGAATAGAATAAGGTTGATTTGAAAATCAATCAAAAAATGAGATCTACAAGTGAGAAGCCCAAGTACATTTTCAAGAGCATCAACAAGAGAAATTTGTGAGTAGCCCTTAAAGGAATAATATTATTGAAAGAGGATGTGGAAGTAATAAATTATTCACCAAAAAAATGAAACCCATTATTTGATGATGGTAAATAAATTTCAAAATCCTTTAAGTGAGAATAGGTTGTCATCATTAAAGGATAAAGGTACTAAAATTGATATTTATCTTTTATAAATAAGAAGCTTAGGTTTTTTATGAAGAAAATAATGAAGATAAAGGAAGTGTAAGTGAATGCACATAACGAGTGTGTAGATGAAGACCACTATAGAGGAAGAAAATAGTTTGAAGAATGATGTAAAAATATTAATGGAGTTTTTTTATAATGGACCTTTGGAAGTCCATTATGTGAATGAAATCTAAGAGGAAAATGTGAGCAACAGAGAAAATTTGGACAATGTGTCCTTGAGGCATGAAGAAGTGCTAGAAAAATCATTTGTAGGATTTATTGATTCCCTAAATTTGGGTGATTTAAGTGTAGGTCCAACAATGATGAAGATAACAAAGAAGAGGATAAATTATGAGTTGATCTAGTGTGCTCATATGCATAATATACCACATGAAGAAGTAGAAAAAGATATATTTCACTTAAAACAATTTGATGTAGGAGAGAGGACTCACAAAGGAGATTGGATAAGTGAAAAATGTCATTCACATGACATAGAAGCAAAAAAAGAGAAAGAGGGAAAATGAAATCAACATTGTGCTAATGAAAATGGGATAAGAAATAGAGAAAAATAGAAAGGGTTGTTGTCACTATATAAAATAAGCATTGTTATGAGAATTAGGAAAAACAGTGAAGGATTTGATAAGCCTAAGCTTGGGGGAAATCAAGTTTATAATATGAGTATGGATGGAGAACCTATGGGGGTTGTAAATTCTCATGTTTTTAAGTTAATTTATGGATATAGTTTGTGTCGATGTGGAGAAATGAAGAGAAAGGAAAAATTCAAAGAGGCCTTTCAAGGTGAATAGGTGAAGCAAGAAGTGTAAAATAATGCACTTAAGAAAGTGAAAAGGATCAGTTGATTTGTACTTCAACTAGAACATGTGAAGAAATAGAGAAATAAGTAGTTTATTTGAGGACTCTAATGAATGAAAGAGATACAAGCATAATGGTGATGTCACAAATGAAATCAAAGGAAGAGATGCCATCTATTAGAAAAGGGGAGCTAAAAATAGAGATGAGTGACAAAAAGAACAATCAAATAGTAGGTTGGATAGTGAATGGACAAATACAAGAAGTCTTTAGGAGTAGGTGGTCGAAAGATAGCCATGGATTCAAGCCCACTAGAGAAAGTATGATGCAAGAAATAACATCTTGGTGGACATAATTGGACAAATATGAGATTGATCTTGCATGAAGATGGGGAAAAAATCATTTGGTGAAATTAGACAGACTATGCCCCAACAGTGAGTAAGAAGAAATAAAAAATTTGTGGATGTGGTGGAACTATGTTCGATCCATTTCCACATAAGGGAAGAAAGTGAATATCAACAGAAGAGGATGGAATCAAAGCCAATAAGTTAGAAGTGGAAGAGAGAGAAAATTAGATGAATTATTTATTATACTAGAAGGGAATACCATAATCATCAATCTTAGTGGCCAAAACAGTAATTTTTCCATTTATTCCATCTATGTGAGAAAGAATAATTTTTTTAATTAACTTGAGTGTTTTATGCAGGAGAATCCAATGTGTATGGGTAATCCTACATCACCAAAAATATGTATGAGTTGGTGTAGTTTCAAAAAACACTTTCAAAGTAAATTTATCAAATCAACAGGGTTGTTAAGTCACATTTTGAGATCCAATTTTGGTTCATGGATTAGTAGTAGTTTTCGAGGTCTTAGGGATCAAATGGATCCCACTCAGGGACACATGGTTACATTTAAATGTTGTAACTCTAAGTTTATTTTTATTTGTGGTATTAGATTTTTTACCTCGTAACTTTAAGTTGCAATGTCAGAGGCAAAGTGTACATTATTTCTTATGTCTCTAAGTCCATAGGGAATATATAATATATATGTATTAGGGTCCACATTATTTACCTAAGTTTACAAGTCCATAAATATTATTTTTTGTAATTAAGGCTTCTTTTTGGACCCAAAAAAAATTACATTAGATTATAAAGTCTAACAGGTCCACAAGACTCTTGGGATTCATACACAAGACCACAAAATTTCACAAAGACCATGGAGGTCAGGTGTCATAGTCATAATTACTAATGGGGCCTTGGTTGGTTTATAAGTCTAAGTAATGATAGGGACCATGGGTATATGTGTGACCAATTTCAAATTTGAGTTTATAACTCCAATGGATCTACAACAATCCACAAATAAATCACATGACTCTGAGAACCTAGATTAAAAAATGTGTCATAATCACTAAGGGTCACAAGATATAGTAATAGCCATAGTGTAATGCAAATGTATTACAATCCTTAAATTGATTTAATTGATGAAAAAATGGATTTAATAAATCCATGGGTCCATGAAGTCTTTGAAGACCATGAGAAAGTCTTTGGAGCCTGTTATCTAGGGGCCATGGGATCTTGGCACTTGGCACGATCATATGCAACTTATGATCACAATTTCAAATTTGGTCACAACAATGGAATGACATGAATATCTTCAAATGGTCAAAAATTTCATGTTAAAGCACCAATTTATGCATTTAAGGTCTCATTAGAAAACTCTAAAAGAGAACATTGTAGACACTTAAATCTGGCCACCAATGACCATCAATCAGGGTTTTGACTAATTCCCACCAAAATGCAAAATTTGACTTAAAAACACTAAAATGCATTAAAAGATTTGAAATTTTTATATTCCAGTGCCAATTTTTTCTAGGGTATCATTAAATGGGGAAATTCAATTTATGAGTTAGTTAAATTTGATTAGATCATTTTGAGTCAAAATGACATTTTTGCACCTAGGTGTTCTGGATTGCTCTTTTCTATCAAATTTCTTATACAAGACATATGTCTTTGTTATTTTACATTGCCATATCCTAAATGGGATAATGGTTCCAACACATCTAACATAAACTTCCAATTCCAATGCAATCAAATTTTGAGCCAATAATATGACATTTTGACCAATTTGATTAATTTGTGCACAAATTGTCAAGGTTGTGCATCAAATTTAACTAATCATGTTTAAGGATAATTAAACCAAATCAAGAACTTAAGTTAATTTTGTATGTAAATTTTTGAATATTTTTTTATAAATTGATAATGAATATCTACATCATAAAATGACATCATTTCTTAGAAAGATATCTCTAGGCCATAAATGCATAAAATATCTCATCAAGCCACCCCATGCCTCATTAAGACCCTCCCATGCCTCTTAAATGTCTCTTCTTCCAAAATATCTATGGGGGATATTTATAAATATAATTACATAATTTGGATTAATTCATGGCTACACATCTTAATCTTGAGATGGACGGTCATGGTTGATCCTAAACCATTTCAAAAATCTATAAATAGGATGCCTTGCCTATTGATTTTAAGCTCTTTTATGCGAAACTTATAATCCCCAAATACATTAAAAAATACATTACAATTACTATTATAATGTCAAATCATTGAGCTAAGCCAAGCCAATCCAAAGCCATCACAAAGGTGCCAAGGAGAAGAGTAGATACCCAAGCCTCCTTTGATGAACTCATTGAGCACAAGCCGAGTAAGCCAAATCAAAGAATACTCTTCGAACATCAAGAAAGCTAAGGAATGTTTGTTTTCTTGCATTTTTATTTAGCTTTATCATTTATTTTCTTCACTAAGCTCCCCCAATGAGATAGGATTAAAGTGCTAGCTATTAGTGTGTTATTTTGAATTTGATTTCATAAACTAACACTATACTAATCTCCCTTTATTATAATATTATATTCACAAATGGCATGCTCAGTGGGACCTAACTTCACAAATTTGGTCAAATTGCATCTAAAAGCAACCTACTAACCATTATCATGTAGGATCTTGGAGTGTGGAAGCAAATAAGGAAAAAATTAAGCAAAAATCCATTTTTTGGTAAGTCATGGTTTTGTTCTTAGGATTGTGTAGCCCAAATCATCTACCGACCCAACTCGAATGCCAACCCAACTCACTTACCAGCCCAGCTCGATTGCTAGCCCAACCCACTTGTCAACCTAGCTTGATTGCTAACCCAACTCACTTGTATAACCCAACATACCTACCGAGCTAACTTACCTACCAAATCACCTATCAACCCAACTTGCATATGCAACCCAACTCACCTATCAACCCAACTTGGCTGTCAACCTAGCTCACTTATCAACCCAACTCGACTATCAACCCAACTTGACTGTAAATCCAACTTGACTATCAACCCAACTTGACTGTCAACTCAAGAGCTTATTTTTTAAAAGTCCTTGTGTCATCCTCTAAAGTGTTTCAAAGTAGGTAGCCCTAATCTTGTTTTTTTAGGTTGAAATGATGGTTTGAAAGTTAATTTGGGTTTTTTAACTAATCATACACTTCAAGTTGAAGTTTTAAAAATAACTTGGTATAAATCATGCACACTTCAAATTTGGTGCCTAAAATGAATCTTTAGCATGCTAAGTCTTGAAGACTTCAAACTTTGGGTTTAAAATGCATGTAGGTGCTTATGATTTCATTTAGTATTTTTTAAAAAATATTTACATGTTTTTACAACTTAAGACAATGGGGTCAAAAGAACATCACTAAACTTTTGTTTTAGTGCTCAAAATTGGACTCATTTGTCAAGTTTGTACTTAATAGATTATTAATTGATTGATTGTCAAAAAGAATGTTTATGTGTGTATGCTCTTCCATCCATCCCTTTTATGGAACTTTTGGAATCAAAAGTTTTTTATTTATTGAAAACATGCCTAGTCCAAGGCATAGAAAGAATGTTGTCTAAATCACTCCCCAAAAACTTGAAATAGTTTGGGTGATCTTGAAATGACCCTAAAGTCTTTTTATTAGACATTTATTTTATTATATCTTATCTTGCAAGGGGAAATTCATTACCTCTTGTAAGTTATATAGGAAATATTTGACCTAGGGTTTCATCTCCTAGCACTGACGTCAACCACTCTCACTAGGATCAGAGGTTTGAGTAGTTAAACCACCTTCTACTGTTGGAGTTGCACATGGGATGTAACTACACTTTTGAAATCATACTACACTGAGAAAATGATGGATGTAGTGGTTATAAAAAGGACAAGACCTTTTTGCAATAATACAAGTGCCATGGAAACCCAATTATGTGCTTTTATTTTGCATCATGACATGAAAGTCGTTATGTAATTAATTCCTCTAGAAACATTCAAAAACTTGTAGATCTTAGATAAATCCCCACTTACCGTGAACCTCAAATTCCATGTCATAGTACTATCATTTGAGAGAAGGGGGTGTAAAAAAACTACTATATAATGTGCATTTTACTTTACGTATGAACACTAAAATCCTCTCAAATGATGTATATTGATGGATTCCAAAAATACCAAGCAACCTTATCAGTTTAGGACCTAAGAGTAATTAATTAGTTGGTTTTATTCTAGATTAAAGTTTTGTTTAGAGTCAAAAACTTGGTGTGAACAAATAATACAAATCAAACACATAGTCCTCATTTTCTTTTGAACAAAGAGGAATTATGATGCTTATATGAATCATCATTTTGCCTTGTTCAAATTTCATCAAAACTTGGAGTCATATCATCCACTTTGGCAAAATTATGCTACCCAATAGATTCTAGACTTCTACCAAACATTATTTAAGTCCTTCATTTATAACTTAAATTTGAAATTTCACCTTCATAAGTTCATAGGGTTGATGTGTTACTTGGGTTTTCCATTTGCACTAAACTTGAGGGAACTTTGGTGTACTTTTCAATTTGTGTTGAAGGTTGTTTAAGACTCATAATCATTATCACCACTTGATAGACTTAAGCCATTTTATGTTAAACACTTTTACTTTGAGTCTATGCATCAAACCTTTTTATGTTACCATCTTATTTCCATTGAGATCATTTGAAAACATACCTTTTTGCCTTAGAGATATTGTCAAAACTTTGAAGGTATGCATGTCATTTGAGTTAAGAAAGGTAGTGTTACACTACCAAATTTTGGAGAAACCATCTTTGCCTTAGAGAGTTTTTGAAAAAAATATTTTATCACATCTTTTGAGTAGTCTAGCATTGTTATTTTGGTCAAAACATTTCAAACATTGTTTCATAGACCTTTTTGCATAGAGTCCAAATTTTCCAATTTTTCTCAAGCCAATCCAAGTAAACCTTTGTGAATCTTTGTTTAGCATAGTTATGCCATTCACATTTGTCTAGCCTATTTATCAAAAGAAACCAATCTTTATACCATTATTAGAGAGAAAATAAACTATCTCTTAAGTGCCTTTTGTTTCATACCTTATACCTATTTGATCAAGTTCATGTTCAAGAGTCAAATGCCTAGTTTTTGTTAGAAGTGTTTCAAATCCATTAATTAAAATCTCATCTATTTCAAAGTCTAGATTTTGACACCATTTGGCCAAGATTTATAGCAAATGCCTTGTTTGAGTCTATATTTTGATGCTATGTTTGGCCAAAATACCTAAAAACTATTTATTTCTTATATTATACTATTTTGAAACATTTTGACCTTACAGTTTGGAATTTTGATTTTTGGTCCATTTACTTAATCTTTTTTGTATAAGACATGTAACGTCAAATACTAAACATTAGCTTGTTTTATCATAAATCATTTCATAAACCTTTCCATTCTTTTGATGAATCTAGATCAAATTTAAATGTCATCTTTTAAACATTATCTTTTTAGAGTTTGTCGAACTCTCTTCCCTTTTTATCGTAAAACATTCACTATGGATCCCAACATGTATTCCTACACTCGTAGTGGATTCATGTATAATCCATGGATTAGTAATGTGGTTGTGCAAGAAGAAATGGTGCAAGACCCCTATGCAGACAATATTACTTATGAGATAGATCCTTATCCCTCTTATAATATTCAAATAAGGGCACAAAACCAAGATTCATTGGCTAGCTATTTGGTTAATACACCACCATATTTAGAACAAGACCAAGAATAAATTATATAATACCTAGCTATGATACCCACAGCTAAAGAACCAATTCCTCAACAATCATACTCTATTAATATGCCTTCCACATATGATCCATTTTTATTTGAACATCATTTGTTGGAGAATAAAGGTGAATTATATTTTGGTTAGAGCCATAGAAGTAGGGGCTAAGTTTCCAATGAACTTACCTCATAAAACTTTACCAAGCTTAGTAAGAATGCCTCACAACATATTATATAGTTAACAAGCTTGTTCTAGCAATCTTTTAACTCTAGTCTAAATGATGTATCAGGACCCTAAATGCCTAACAAAGGAAAAAACCTCATGGAAGACCACTTTAATTAAATACAAGTAGCATGTCAAACCTACCTAAATTTATCACGTAATTTCAATTAGATGACCATGGTGAGTAAACCTTTTATTAACTTAGTTCCTTCAACAGGAGTTTTGATAGAGTTAACTGGTCAAGACAATCAAAGTTTAGACCCATTATAACAAAACACTCTCGTAGAAAACTTGTTTCATACACCAATTATCAAAGAAGTGTCTTCTTATTCTACATAGAATAATGAGCAAAACACAATGGATAATTCACAAGCAACATCTAATCCAAATTAAAGTTGTACTAATACGCAAATAACTAGTCAACAACATGTGCCTTTAGTTAATACCATGAGTGGATCTACAAACCTAGGAATGGGAGCTTCTATACCACAACCTCAGCTAGCTACTTCATCAAGTGCACAACCAATAGGATCATTTAGTCAACCAATAACTAATGTCATGCCTCAATAATAAAATGTGATGAATATTATTCCTCCTCAATAGCTGATGAGTATCATTCCAAAATAATAAGCACAAATGAGTATACTAATATAGTAGAGGCTAAATTTATTACCACCTCAACTAGGGGCAACTAATGTTCCACCTCATCAAGTAGTAGTAAACATACCTTATTCTTCACATACCAACATGATAATTCAAAACCAAATGATGTTTAATCAATAACATATCATGTTGGTCAGTGAGAGGTGCCAATTCTCTAACATGCATCCACTTCCCAATCAGGATTAATGCAATAAGGGGATTTTAATGTCTCTCAAACACCTATTAAGAAATAATTTACTTTTGTATATAACATACCACAAGTTTAGAGAAAGGGTATTGTTTTACAAGTTCCCTCTCAAAATCAAGGTTTGAGTAGACAGCAACAGATCCCTATTCAACCACAATAGGCACATTATAGTTATATCCCTCCATCCCAACCTCAAAATCCTCCAAGTCAAACCTTCATTGCCAACCCAAACCAGAATATCACACAACCAAATGTGCAATTTCAAAAGATACATCCTAATCTACATATTTATATTCTTGGATCATTTCCAAACCAATCCAACATATACCAACAATTACCTTCATCACACCCTGGTCAAAGTGCTCCACTTGTGACCACTCAACCATCTACCCAAGAAAATGTCCCCCCTCAAACCAATGTTCCCTCTAGTTTCATATCCTAAAAACTACAATAAATAAAATATGCAATCACCACCATCCAAGTGGGGAAACAGATTAAAAAGTTTAAGTTTGATGATATGTGTTCTTATCCTTTCAATATGGAGTACTTACATATTCCATTTCCTCTAGGATATAAGCCATCAAAATTTGATAAATACAAGGGGAAATATGAACTCAAATCACATTTAATCAAGTTTTTTATCGCATGTCATCCAGTGGCATATAGAAATATATACCTTTTATTTTTGTTTCCAAAGAGCTTAGTTGTACAAGCCTTGGATTGGTTCTTGAAGTTGTCTATGAATTTAGTAACTAATTTTGATGATCTTTTAGATAAGTTTGTGAAGAACTTTTCCAATAATCTTGAGCATGATATTTCATTGGTTGATTTGAATCAAGCTAAATAAAAAGTCAATGATATTTTTGAAGCTATCTACAGTGATGGAGAGTAATTTCAAGCTGATTCACTTATAGTTTACTAGATAAACAATTAGCCACTGTATTCACTAAAAACTTACATAATGAGATAGCATATCATCTGGAACTGCAGTGTGAACATACATTTAAACAAATCATTGACAAAGGTTTGTTGATCAAGTGAGCATTCATTAATAGAGGAGTTTTTAAGCTTGATTCAACTAATCGAAACTAAGGTACCAATCAAGGAAGAGGTCAAAACCAAAATCCAATCTAAGTGTAAGCATCACAATTGGCAAAGACCAATAATCAAGATAAACTAAAGCAATTCAACTATAATAGGAATGTTGTGGGAATAGTGTAATCAAGTCATGCCATGTCCAAATAGTGAAAACATCATCTACTCAATGTGCACCACCTTTTTATCTTAATCTTACTTGAGAACCTCTTCAACCAATGTCGCAAGCACAACAACCAAGACCCACACAACAAATGCCATATCCTTTACCATTTTAAACCCCTATTTTAAGGAGAACTGTGCCTATGCACCAAGTTTTTAGTGACCTTGGAGAGCCTATTGAGTATGTATTTTGCAAACTTGTTACCTCTAATTTGATTAGTTGGCCTATACCAAAGCATTATCTTCAAGGCATCCCTTATCTTGATTGGTACCATGAAAATGAATTCTATATCAAGTCAATGAGCATAATTTATGAAGATGTGTGCAAATCAAGCATTTAATTAAAAATACATTAGAGAATGGGGAGATCACAATCAAAATCTTGGCATCTATCGAAACCCTTTTCCACAACGTAACCAACAACATCAACAACAAAAATAGCCATGATCAGTGAAATAACAAAATCAAAGGCAAACCAATAGATTCAATAGTAGAACCAATAATGTTAGAATAATAGATAAAACCAAGGTCAGAATGGTAACAACTAAAAAACCTACCATGCAGTTGCACATAACTACAATAGGTTTATAGGTCATATTGTAGGGGGTTAGTATTAATACCATATCCATTAATCCTAGATCGAGCACTAATCAATCTAGACCATTGCTAAACAATTACACTCAACCAAATTACTTGGATAATCATTCTTTGACTTGGGATCATATGCAGGTGAACCAGAAAATAAATATTTTTATTTTTGGACCTTATACTGATAACTCATCCTTGCCTCATGACTACATATAAGTACACTAGCAACTGAGACTTGTCTTATCTAGTCCCACACCATTACCACCATTTTTAAGTAATCATGGTCTTGTATTAAATCCTGATTATGAAATCACAACTCAAAGGTCAAGGATTACCATCCCAATCCCACAACCATCTACCACTATTCCTATTATCCAACCAACCGTTCAACCTCAGAATAAGCCATTTACCACTAAACCAGAAAAGAAGTTTTATATTGTGGAACAATTACAGAAGACACTAGCCCAAATCTCCATTTTAGATTTTTTATAAATGTTGACAATCCAAAAAAACATTTTGAATGAGTTATTATCAATCGACTATTGCCAGTGACATATCCCCTAATAAATTTCAAGCCTTGGTTAGATACCTAGCTCTCACCCAATAAGTCACATTCAACCAAAGTGATATGTCTTCCCTTGGCCTACTCTATAATAATCCATTATACATAGAAGTTTGTATAAAGTGGCATAAAGTGAAACATGTACTTATAGAAAATGGATCAAGCCTCAACATAGTGTCTTTGAAGCTCATCAATATTCTTGGGTACATAATGGTATATCTCCAACCAAAAATGATAACTATTAAAGCTTACGATAATCAAGAGAGAGAATTTGAAGGCACCATTAGCCTACCAATTATCATTGGGACTTTGACCCATGATACACTTTGTCATGTGCTTGATCTTGAGTTGTCATATAATATGCTTCTAGGTAGGCCTTGGTTATATGAGATTCATGTAGTCCCATCAACACTGCACCAATGTATCAAGTTCTCCCACTTAGGGATGGAAGTAATTTTTTTTAGAGATATACACCCATATGAACATTACAAACATCTAAGTGCTGAGTTTTAAAGCTATAGTTACCAATACAACATAAATCCAAGTTCCAAGCAGGATAAAGGAAAGGCCATACTTATTGATTTTTTAGAGGAAAATTGCATAGATCCTAATACCTTGGATTCCCTTTCCCACATACCACCTCCTAAATATTCTAATCATTACACCGTTTCAGCTAATGGCCTAGGAGAATGTTTAATGCATGATACCTTTCATATTTTAGACCTTCCATAGAATTCAAAGTCATTTTGAAGACATAAAGCTAATCTATTTCATCTATAAAATGGCAACAAAAAAATAAAGATAAAGGACCTATCATATTTGTACCAACATCTGGCCTAGAACTAGATCCTCTTGAAGGGGATGAATTATAGTTGTATAGTGACAACCAAGTTGATTGTTATAAAAATTCAAAGTATCATATTCCCAATAGGATCATGAAGAATCAAGACTATGAAGGAGGAGGCTTCAAACCTAATAAACAAGGAACACTTGAGCCAATTTCCATGACCAAATATAAAATACCCTATGGACTTAGATTAAAACTACCTAAGGATGACTCCATTTATCTTACTCATTTTCCATCCCCATTGACTAGTGATGAGGATGTCGGTAGAAAAGTAGAGTTTAATCAAAGTCTTATCTTTGATGACCTAGCTGAGACTAACCTATTTGATAATAATTCCATATGTACCCTTAGCCTAATAATTCATAATAACCCATTACCATTATACTATCCCCAACTAATAGATTGGGACAAATAAGAATTTAATCTACCGATTAATGAGTTTTAGAACGATAAGGTATTCTATTATTTTCTAAGCTTTAGAGATAAAGTTTTGTTGGGAGATCATAAATTAGGGTTCTCAATCACATTGGATCTTGAAGCCTATTTTGGAGAGTGGGTAAAAACCCTTAGCCAAAAACAAATAAATAAAACATTGAGGTCCCAAAGTAAAAACCTCTTTGAGGCACCTTTTAAATAGGGAAAAAGTAAAGACAAAGGCTAGTCTAGTGATGAAAACCTATTTTAGATGCCATTAGATTGGAGTGTTCATTCTTCTTTGAATTTATACTAAAATACGATCAATGATGAACTTAATTATAGATCTGAGTTTAGTTTTGAGCAACAGTAAGTGTTTGATCAAATTATTCAAGAATTTTTTATTGTTTTTGTCACATAGATAGATCTCCCATTGGGGCACTTAGATTCAACATGCCTAGAAGAAGTTAAAGATCCAATCTTAATAGAGGACCCTGATATAGTCTAATATTTTAAGTCTTTACCTACTATCCTAGAAGATGGTTTAACCCTTCTAATCAAAGATACAATAGAGGTAAACATTGAGACTCCATTAAACCTGAAATGGATCAAATTAGGCATGTCCCTCACTAAGGAGTAATGTGAAATATTTATAACTCTATTGAGAAAATTTGTAGATATCTTTACATAGGCTTATTCTTACATGCCAAGTTTGGACCCTACCTTAGTTTTACACCACCTTTTGGTAAATCTTGATTCTAAACTAGTAAATAAAAAGTTACACAAGATGCATCCTCAAATTCATATATTAGTAAAGAAAGATTTGGAAAAACTTTTAGAACTAGGATGTATTCGATCCATTGACTACTAAGAATGGATATCTAATGTTGTACATATTAGCAAAAAGCCTAAAGGAATTAGAATCTATACTAATTTATGAGACATAAAAAAAGCTTTCCCTAAGGATGACTTTTCATTGCCTAATATTGACATGATTGTCAACTCCACTATGGGTTATGAGATTCTTTCACTCATGGATGGCTTTTTTAGATATAACCAAATTAGAATAGCACCAAAAGACCAATGCAAGACAACATTCACCACTCCATAGGGTGCATTCTATTATCAGATAATGTTGTTTGGTCTTAGGAATGTTAGAGCTACATATAAAAGGGCCATTACCATCATATTATATGATATGATGCATGATATTATTAAATACTACATCGATGACATACTAAGCAAATCAAAAACTAGGGCTGGCCATCCAACAATGATATGTAGAATATTTGAAAGACTACATAAATGCAAAGTCTAACTCAATCCAAAGAAATGTGTGTTTGGAGTCACATTAGGATAATTAATTGGATTCATTATGTCTCACTGAGGCATTGAAGTCAATCTAGATAATTCCAAGATATAACAGAGATGCCACCACCAAGCAATTTGAAATACTTCATAGTTTGCAAGGCAAGATCAAGTCAATATGATGCTTCATATCTCACGTAGCAGACAAGTGCCATCTATTTACACATCTTTTGAAGAAGGGATTTTCATTCCACTAGGATAATAACTACCAAATAGATTTTTAGTAGCTAAAAGATTACCTAGCAAATTTACATATTTTATTACTCCTATGCTAGGAAAAGTATTTTTGTTATACCTATCAGATACAAATAATGCCTTGGAGCCACTTCTAGCTAAACATGATGACAATGGAAAATAACATTCAGTATATTACTTAAACCATACATTGGTCACGTATGAACATAATGTTAGGAACTCATTTTCTACTCTTTTATTTGCATTATTAGCATAGTAGTTGCTTTGGATGCATATGCTTTGTAAGTCATCCTTGGAGCACATTTGTATTATCCCACATACATGAGATGAAATAGTTATTAGAATAGAATTAGTATTTATGTTAGTGTTAAGGCCTAATAAAGACATCCATGAATTGTATTGAATTGAGCTTTCTCAAAGGAGGTTGCCCCCTTAAAGAGGCCAATGATTCTACAATTTTGCAATTCAACTATTGTAAATTAGTTATATTTGTTTCAATCAATATATTACTAATTTTTCATAGTTTATTTCTTGTATTTGAAAGTATCATGAATTATCCTCTCATTTAGTATCAGAGTGTTTTCTAGAGAGATTTTTTTCTACAACCCACTGTATACTCTCACCTTGCCATACTTGGACCTGGTGATCAAAAAGTGGTAATAGATCTATTCTTAGCCCTTTCATGTGATAGTCAAGATCTAAAATTTTATTTTGGTAACATGATGTCATCAAATATCATGATTTTCTACTCAATTGCATTACATTTATGTTCTATTCTAGATTCTATCTTCTATTTTGGATCAGGGTAAAACCTATCCACTAACTATGGGAAGTGATTGGGTGAAAGCCCTAAAAATCATTGTGAGGAGTACCATAGGAACCCCAAAGTATTTGGCCCATTGAGAGGACTTGCTACTAAAATGAGCAATGACCCATTCCTTATTGACTAGTTCCCACCCATGAGGAAAACCTAGAGCTATCGTTAAGAGGTAAATCCATGGCCAATTTTTTTTGGAGAGCAGTACTCGCTTAGATGGCATTGGTGGCCAGATCAATTTATAAAAACCTTTAGGAAACCATTCAAAATTGGGTTCCATTTCCATCAAGTAGATCAAAAAGCAAAATAATTTATAAAACCATATAATTTTCATAAGAATATCAACAGAGCAATAGAAAACTAGAAACCAAAAATCAAAGAAATAAAAAAAAAACAAGTTTGAGCATCATTTGTTAGAGAAAAAAGATGAGATTTTGGTTAGATCCATATAAGTAGGGGCTAATTTTCTAGTAGGCTTCCCTCATGAAATTTTACCAAGCCTAGTAAAAATTCCTTACAACATATTGTATAGTCAACAGGATTATTTTAGCAATCCTTTAACTCTAGTCGAAATGAAGCACTAGGACCCTAATATGCTTAAAAAATGAAAGAACCTAATGAAAGACAACTTTACTCAAATACATGCAGTATATCAAACCTACCTAAATCTAGTGTGTAATTTCAATAAGATGACCATGGTGAGTAAACCTCTTATTGACTTAGTTCCTTCAATAGGAGTTTTGATAGAGTTAATTAGTCAAGATAATCAGATTTTAGACCCATTTGAACAAAGCACTTTAGTAGACAACTTGTTGCATAAACCAATTATCAAAAAAGTGTCTTCTTCTTCTATGTAGAATAATGAGCAAAACATAGTAGATAATGTATACATAATGTCCAATCCAAACCAAAGTGGTACTAATACATAAACAACTAGTCAACAGTGTGTGCCTTTAGTTAATACCATGAGTGGATTTGGAAACCTAGGAATGGGAGCTTATATACCCCAACCTCAACCAGATACTTCTAATCCTCAACCAACTACTTCATCAAGTGCATAACCAATAGGATTAGGTAGTCAACCAATAACTAATGTCATGCTTTAACAACAAAATGTGATGAATCCTATTCCTCTTCAATGGGTGATGAGTATCATTCCACAATAATAGGCATAAATCAGTATACCAATGCAGTAGGAAAAAACTATTACCACCTTAACTAGGGGCAACTAATGTTCCACCTCATCAGGTAGTAGAAAACATACCTTCTTCTTCACATACCAACATGCCAATTCAAAACCAAATGATGTTTAATAAAAAATGTATTCATGTTGGCTAGGGATAGATGCCAATTCTATAACATGAATCCACTTCCCAATTGGTATTCATGTAATAAGGGATTTTCAATGTCTCTCAAATACCTACTAGGCAACAATTGCCTTGTCTACAGAATATACCACAAGTTTAGAAAAAGGGTCTTGGTTCACAAGTTCCCACTCAACAACAAGGTTCAAGTAGTTAGCAACAGATCCTTATTTAACCACAATAGGTACATTATAGTTATATCCCTCCAACCCAACCTCAAAATCTTCCAAGTCAAACCTTCATCACCAACCCAATCCAAAATATAGCACAACCAAACATGTAATTTCAACAAGCACATCCTAATCTATGTATGCATATTCTTGGATCATTTTCCAACCAATCCAACATATACCAACAAATACCTCCATCATACCCTAGTCAAAGTGATCCACTTGTGATTGCTCAACCATCTACCTAGGATAATGTTCCCCCTCAAACCAAGGTTCCCTCTAGTTTCTTATCCCAAGAATTACAACAAATGAAAGATGTAATCGTTACCATCCAAGTAAGGAAATAAGTTAAAAATTTTAATTTAGACGATGTGTGTTTCTATCCTTTCAATATGGAGTACTTAAAAATTCCATTTCCTTCAAGATATGAGCCACCACAAGTTGATAAATACATGGGGAAAGGTGACCCCAAAGCACATTTACTTGAGTTCTTTATCACATGCTAGCTAGTGGCATATAATGATATATACCTTTTGTTGTCATTTCTAAGGAGCTTAGTTGTAAAAGCCTTGGATTGGCTCTTAAGTTGCATAAGAATTTAAAAATTAATTTTGATGATCTTTTAGATAAGTTTGTGTAGTAATTTTCCTATAATCTTGAGCATAAGATTTCATTGGTTGATTTGATGCAAGCTAAACAAAAAGTTAGTGAGAGTTTTACAAGCTATCTATAGTGATGGAGAGAACTTGCAAGCTGATTCACTCATAGTTTACCAGATAGATAATTAGCCATTGTATTCACTAAAAACATGCATAATGAGATAGCCTATCATCTAAAACTGTAGTGTGTACATACCTTTAAATTTTTTGATCTAGTGAGTGATAATTAATAAAGGAGTCATCAAGCTTAATTCAACTAATCAAAACCAAGGTACCAATCAGGGAAGTGGCCAAAATCAACAACAAAATCACAAAAAGTCTATAGTTAGAAGTGAATTGGTAATATATCAGTTACACTAAGCTTAGTTTAAGGAAGTCAAACTTCTTTAGAGGTTCACCTCAATTAGCCAAGGTCCTATAACTTGATGGTGATCCCATTATGTGATTAGATTCTTATGTGCTACAACTCCTACAACACATAATAGGTAAAAAATCTAATTGATAACATTAACTCTACATAATTCTCCTGAATAAGTGTGACAACCAATTATGGTGGCGGTGGGGGAGGAAGAGGTACCACTGGATTAATAGGGTACTCATATAATTTTTTTCAAATTATAACTACCTTGTTGTAATGTATATATTTTATTCATCGATGAACTTGAAATGATATTTCATAAATTTTTTGTATACAAATATGTTCTAATAACTTTTCAAAGACCTTTGTGCTTCATAAGACTAGAAATAGTGTAGCAATTGTAGTAGATCAATCTTGAAGAGGTAACACAATGCGTTGAAGAGTGTTTTATATGTTTCCACCAAATCTCTTAACCATTCTTTTAGTTTCTTATAAATATTATTGTATGTATTTGAGTGTGTTGAGAAGTGTCATTGTGAACACATTCTCAACTAGACCATTGTCAACTAAGACAAGTATTTGGGTTCCTTGTTGACATAAGCTGATATGAATAGTGTGTGGAGATCTAATTCATTATATATAATCTAATTATCATCAAATGTAATCATAGGGTATTGTAGTAAGATGCCTATAAGTGTGCTAATAATCCCATCTATAAGGTCATCTTATTTCACACTTGGAGGATGTGCATTATATGCATGATTTAATTCATAATTATCCTTGGTATTTGTTGTCTCATGTTTAGGAAATTGATCATTGAATATTTTCAAATTTTAATTACAATTATGTTGGGGTGTAGACTCCTTCATAGGTTTAGTTAAATCAATAGTGTTGTCATCAATAAGATCTTGTATCTTATATCTTAACTTGAAACATTTATTTGTAGAGTGTCCAGGTGATGTATGGTAATCATAATATGCATTACTATCATAATTCTTAGGTATAGGTCTTATTGCATTAAAATATTGTGGTAGAGGAAGAGAGTCCATGTTACACTCAAATAACTTATGTAGTAGAACATGAGGAGGTGATCGTAATCATGAAAATTACCCTTTTTATGGAGAAGATAATTGAAGTTGACTTATAGGATGTGATATTGCATTAATTGTTGTCTTTCCCTCACTCTTGTTATCATTTTATTTAAAATTTTAACTTGGTTTAATTTTTAATTTAGTTGTTGAAGTACTTGAAGTATTAGATACATACTTGACTTTGTTTAAAGATATTTATTCAACTTCACATTCTCTCAATAAATGACATAACTCATTGAAAGACTTGAATTTCATAAATACTATTGACTAATGCAATGGTGAAATAAAAAAATTCTTCAAGATGCCTTGTATTTAATTATCTACCATAACATTTTTCATCTCATCTATTATGATCTTATACCATAGTACATAATAACTGATTAGATCTTTAGACCCTTGAGTTTGATAATTAGCACATAAAATAGTTTCTCATCAATGTTTATGAAAAGTAGGTTGTTGAATTATCTAACTGATTGGAGGGGGGAATGAAACTATCAAAAATCACAATCTTTGAGACTTATTTGGAATAACTTGGTCAATAATCTATCATCGGATATGTAATCTACTTATGTTTTGTGGAAGGATCAAAGGTGTTGTTTAGGATCACCTTTACCATCATAAATTGGAATATTAGGAGATACAAAGCCTATAGGTAAGGGATAATCTATTATCTCAAGGGATAAGAGGTTATGAATCAAGGCATATGAATTATTTGAATGCCTAGATCTAGATGTATGTTGCTCTAATTGTAACACCTTAGCTTATAGAGCTAAAATAATTTATTTGAGGGAATATGCAATAAGTGAGGTCAATGATGTAATATTCATAACTATCATAGGAAGGGAATAAATCATATGTGTCTGAATAGATATGTAAACTTGTGGGAAGCCTTGTGTTGATCCCATACCTTGGGTGGACATCCTAAATATGACTAGAGGTTTAGACGTAGGAATGATACCAATGCCAGTAGTTTGAACACCTACGGTTAGGTTGGTAACTTGAAAATATTGGTTGATATAACATAAGGAGTTATATTATTCCCCATATGTAATATCTTGAGCCAAAAAAATTATTCATCTCTCACTACATATAACATTACATCAAGCATTTGTGAATTTTTGCCCATATACTTAGTTAATTCTCTTTCATCAACCTCATAAAATATATTCAGTAGTTGTTTCTTGTTCACAATTATTTTTAGATTCAATATTCATGATAAATCCATCAAGGTTAAATATTAGATGTCCCAAAAATGTGGATTAAGGCTAAATAGTTCATTATTAAATTCAACCTTATTAGTTTATATAGATTCGATCCATTTGCTTACATAGTTGATCCGAATTTCACATATCAAAGTAGAACAATATGAAATGATAAGAAACATGAATTGAGTTAAAAAATATATTATATGTTCATTAATTATGTCCATACATATTTTGTATTATTAGGGAAATTTAGATATCAGGTCCAAAACTGAATCCCTAATGCAATAGTTTGAAAATGCTCGGAGGATGAAACCTTAAAGGATACCTAAGATTTGACACGGTCTAATGAATATTCAAGCTCACCAATATATTTTACCCTAATTTGGATTATGAAACTCTAATTAATAGATAAACTTGACTCTAATTAAAAATTTAAAATATAATAATTAAGCATGATTTTGAATGTAAACTACTAGAATAGATTTAATAAGTATCATGTACCAAATATGGAGAGTACAAATGAGATCAAGATAATTTTATTTTCTTATCTATTGATTAACTTATGATAGTGATAAAGGGATGGAAGCATGCTTTTGAGTCACTCAGATCTAGAATTGGTTATTTTTGCATGTAGGGTCATTAATGGCAATTTGGGATAAAAACATTGACGATAGTGATTGAGGTTGACATTACTATCCCAAGAAAATTTGGCTTTTTGATACTATACAATTAACTTTGATTACTTGAAATACCTTTTTATGTGTGATCTTGATGATTGACTATGTGCTCAACTCCATAGATTAATCTGCTTCTCCTTAAAACCCTAAATCTATTTATGAGGGGTAAAAAATGAATAAAATTGGGAAATATAATGGGTTGAGCTGACCCGAATCACCCCCATTGATGGGTGGCCATTGCATACATATCCAATAATTCTAAGAGGTAAGTTAAGTCACATGTAATTATTCCCCTCTATATGAATGTGTAACACTGATCATTTTTTATATGAATGCACATATAATCTAGCTTTCAATAGTTGACAATATACGCTCTCTACTTGGCTTGGTGTGTTTTAGACCTGGATAATAATTGATCCTAATGATTTATTTGAAATTTGGGAAGAATTTATTATATTTAATTAATGTACAATAGTGAATATATGATTGATAGATAATTTCCAAGTGTGTTCTAAGTGTGGGTTTTTTTTTGTATTTATATGAGTTTGTTTAGGTAATTTATCACACCACTGACACACTAGGAAAATGGGTCGCCCCTTAGGAATAATTTAATTTTAAAAAATAATCATTGATGGGCAAGGGTCACTAATTTTGGCCTTAATTCAATTCCATTGATGATACTATCTGAGCCTAACATCAGTGTCCAGGATATATGCATATGGATCTAATGATTTGGAGATGTTTGAGTAAGATATTTAACTAGTCTGTCACAAATTGTGATGTTTCATGTGGGTGATTTAGTATGAAATGGGAGGGTCAGTCTCATAATAAGTATGCGGATGTGAGAAAATGGTGAATAAGAGGCATATATGTGTAAACAAGTCATGTATGGCAAAGATAGGTAAAAAATGACATTATCAAGTGCATAATACCAGATTTTAATATATATATATAATTTATAATACATAGATAAGTGAGTATGTGAAAGATATTAAGAAGTTATTAGTATTGAATTTTAGATTATAGGTTCAATAATGTGTATAAATACCTCACATTTATCTTAATAAAATGTTCTTATAATAGGAAAAAAATATAACTTACATAATTAGATTTATGTTAGCATTTTTGTGTGCAAATTAATCCTAATAGTCCTTACACCTTTGTCAAATATAGTGTGCACCACCATGAAGAATCATCACTCATTCCATGCATGTCAATTTGAGAATTTTGAATGTGTGGTGTGTAGTGTCATGTATTCAATATCATAGTTTCATCACCCATGTATCATACCATATGACTCTATCAGTCCCTTATGCATCATTTGTCATTTACCAATGCCATAGTTTTGTGTGTTTTGCATATGATTTTATCTGACAAAGATCTAACATACTACCTTCATGTGTATGCTTTGAGAAAGTCATGTGTGCTTGCATCATTATCCATTCACATACACTTGATTAGGCATGTCTGCCACCTACTTTGATTTCTTTGTACACCAAAGAATCATGTAATTTTGCCCCAAAATAACTGATAGTGGCATATGCCTATAATATCTAAAGCTATTAGGCATTAGCGATTAATTTCATATAGTTTATTTATTTAGTATGTTATTTGAGTATATTTGTTTTTTTGTTTAGTTTTACATATTTTGTTTATTTTGTTTTGTTATTTAGGTGGGTAGGTGGATAAAGTTGGGAGGCAAAAAAAGAGGTCTTAAGTGGACATTTTTTTCTTTCAAAAAATGATAAATTTCAACTTCTATAAATTATTTGAGATGATTGCACTCAAAATTTGAAGATCATACAAGATCATGAACTGTAGACTATTATTTTAGATAACTACACTCTAAACTATTAATATATATAAAAAATGGTCAAGAAAAAGTTAGTCAAACATCTAACATTCGAAGAGGAACTCCTATGTTTTAGAAAAATAAAGAAGATAGTTGATCGTGTGGTCCCTCATTTTTTTAGTGTTATTTAGTATTTTTTTGAAACCATTTGATTGAAATTTAAATAAGATCATCTAGTTTGTGACCTATTTTTTTTTTACCTTTTTAATAAACATTTATTTTTTTATTATTTTTACAAGTAAATAGATCTTAAAAATTGAAAAGATGGATAGCCGGTTGTGCGACCCCCTTAACTACCTAAAAAAAATGAAAATTTAGTTATTTTTATAATGTGTATAAAATTAGGCTTATTTTGTGACCATATAATATTTTTCATTTAGATGAATGAAAAAAAAATAGACATGCACAGTTGCAACATATAGTGGCCTAAAAAGACATACTTAGAAATCAACATAAATGAAAACTTTAAAATAGTCAAAAAATTTAAAAAATCATATATTTGGAAAGAGGAGAATCTGATCAACATTATATTAATAGTTTTAGGAAATGTCTCATTGAAATTCATATTATTTATGATGGTAGAAGTCAGATTTTTTTCTAGTCAAAAACACAAATTTGTTTGTGTGTTTACAAGTTCAAGCCTTAGGTTCAAGAATCCAAGATTTTTCTTAGCCTTGAAACATGTTTGTAAAATAATACAAATCAAAATATCATATGCATTAGAAACTTTTACATGATATAATGCATACACATTCTTAACAATATTCAAATATGAAGCCTTAAAAAGTAAAAACGTGAGCAATTAAAATGTAGAATGAGGGGTTTACTAAAATAAATGTTAAGCTATACATTAAATTTATTTTAATAAATATAATAAACTAGGGTCACTCTACATCTTTAATAATTGGTCTCATAGCTACATGACTTATGATTTAGAAGATATTTTTTCAAAATCCAATTTGGTCAGTACTTAGTCATTTTTTAGGATTTTAGCATTTAACCTAGGGATTTCAAGATGTAATTTTTAAAATTGATGTCCATTTTGGGTAAACATATAATATATTTTTAGATTTTGGGGCCTTATAGATTGCTTGTTGGCATTTATAGGAGTTCTCAATTTGAAAAAATTAAAGTTTACAAACCAATGCATACCCAACCTCTCTTTTGTGCTAAATCTAATTATGATTAGGTCCCTCATAGGCCAAAAGGAACATATCAACACAATAATCATATGTGACTAGGGTAAATATGGATAATTTGAGACATATTAATGTGTGGTCATACCAATTAAATTTAAATTCATGCCAAAGTGGTGTGCATAGGGAAACATGGGTTGCATTAGTGACCCATGCAAATCTAACCACCCTTCATGTTGATTTTACTTGTGATTAGGTCCCTTATAAGCCAGAAGTGACACAAAAATACCATATCCACTTATGACCAAGGTAAATGAAAGGCACATTTGTACATGAAAATCTCATTTCTCTTTAAATTCAATCAAAAAATGTGTGATTATGGAAAAGTAAGTCACATTGTGACCCTTGCACATCCAACCACCAATTTACTTTGTTTTTACTTGAAATTAGATCCATTATTGCCTAAAGTGACAGAACCACACATATCCTCTTGTGACCATGGAAATGTAAACAATTTTTGGCACATTTATATGTGATCAGCCTAATTCACTTTGAATTCAAGCCAAAATATGTGATTAAGGTAACATATGTCACGTTAATGCCCCACACACACCAAATAATTAATTTGTCTTTTTTACTTGAAATTTGAAGGTATATAGGCCAAAATAAACACAACAACACCATATCCACTTGAGACAAGGGGAAATACATACATTTGGGATGCATTCATGTATGATCAACTCAATTCGCT
Organism: Torreya grandis; assembly: GCA_037957365.1. Classification (NCBI taxonomy): domain Eukaryota; kingdom Viridiplantae; phylum Streptophyta; class Pinopsida; order Cupressales; family Taxaceae; genus Torreya; species Torreya grandis. The sequence continues at coordinate 252,365 of JARHVA010003106.1, read as the reverse complement.
TTAAATTAAGGCCAAACTAGTGTGATTGGGATAATGTAGGTCCCATTGGTGATCAACATGCACCCAACGACTCCTTTATGATTATTTTATACTACACACTTAACCTATAATGTGTCTAAGGATATGTGTGGTCAAATTGTAGCTTACATATCTTTCATATTATTTAATTGCATTTATTTATGCTCTTAGTATGGTTGGCCTATGGAGTAATCATGGACAAGTAGAGTATATATAAGAGGCAGTGGTTAGTATTTTATCATCATATTGTGAATTGTTCTCTTATTGCATTATTGTGGAGGTTTACTCTTTGAAGTGACTCAATCATAACTATCAAGTATTATACTCTATTTTCAATTATTATTTTGGATATAATTATTATTCTCTTAATTATGCGATATATTATTTCATTTTTGGGAAACATCTAAGTATTTTCACTTTTTTAAGTCCTAAAAAAATCCAATGACTATTAATTTCATTTTTGTGATAATCAACATAACAATTTAGCTATTGTCTAAAAGGGTTATTACTCAAGGCATAAAGAAGCTAGCAGGGGGTAAAGTGTAGGGGGCATACAATATACTAGTATCTATAAGCTCAATGATTTATCCTCTAACCTTGAACAAGAACCTAACTAAGTATCTTTATAACATATCGATTATGGGATCCTTCATTTAATTATCAACCTAGGAACATAGAACTTTGTAAAGGGTTTGCATTGTATATGCAACACTAAGCCATTCTGAAGAGATAATTTAACTAAATACTATCTATTAGATATAGGGAATTAAATCTAGACTAATACACACTTGCATTGAAAAGAAAACACAATTGCAAAAATGAAATGATAGGAAAGTAAATTATTTTACCATCATGTGTTGCATGACCCCATTATGTAATATTCATTATTCTACCTAATTATTTGTTCAACTTTGACATATATTATTTAAACACTACATGCGTAATTTTACATCACCATGTATAGTGCTTGACCACAACATATATGTGCACATTTTTATGCGTGTCCCATGCACCCTCCTCCCCAAAAAGAATAAATGTGCATTGCTCAACCACTATTAATCAACCTCAACTTGGATTTTTAGGACCATCAAACAATGTGTAACTTGGGAAATTTTTTTAAACCACCCAATAACATTTGATCTTGACACTTTGATCATTGTGGACAATGTTCTACATATAACCCTAGTGTGCCTTGTCTAACTTTTGTGAATTATGCAACCTTGAATAGTGATGTTTAACAACCATGCACCTCAAGACACTGACATGCATTATTGATCCATTAAATTACACATGGACCCTCATGCACATTGATCAAAAAGTACACAAATTCTAACCCATAAATACATTTTATAGTTACTATGTGCCTCATGACATCATAACACATTATTTGATAACACACACATCATGGCATCATGCCACACTTGAATTTTATAAACCAATGAATGCCTTGAGTCTTTCTCCCTATTGTGCATAGTTCAATAATCATGTATTATGAAACCCACATCCAAACATTATGTAACCCCATCATACATTATCTGGCTACATGACATCATATGACCCTGACATTCATTATTTAGTCATCATAAATTTTTAACCAATATACATCATGCAATCCCAAAAATAACATATTTTGTGACCCCCATAATGCATTGTGAAACCAATAAAAATAATGTGACCCATTTTTGCATTATTCAACCATCATATAACCTATAAGGTACATAAACTTGTTGTTAATTTTCACCAACTGTGGTTATTGAACCTCTAAACATCATGAAATCCAAACAATCACACATTGTGTAACCCCAACATACATTATTAATAAACCATTCAACACCATGAAACCTCATCATGCAATGCTAAACCCTTTGATTTCATGAAACACTATTTTTTAATATTCAAACACCACACTTATGCATCATTTTATGCTTACAAATTTTGTGACTTTAACGTGTATTATTTGACCACCACAAGTATTTAACCATAATGCATTGAGTTATTCTAATGTTTGTACATCATGGGACCCTATCATGAATTTCTCAACCCCTTTACATCATGCAAATCTATCATACATTATTCAACCACTAGACATTGTGCAACCCTATTATATGTTATTCAACCTACACATGTCATTGGAGTTTGTTATGCATCAATCCACCTTGCATGTTATACAACACGACATGCATTTTTATTCATCAAGAAAGTATTGATCCACCACTAAATCAAATGTTTGATGACAACCTCTATTCATATATTTTGACCAAATAAAACATGCATCCCAATTGTGCATTGTTCAACTGTACTACTCACCTTATAACCTCAACTTAGATTTTTTAAACCATTGTGCAACATATGAACCATGGGTATTCTTTAAACATGACATATGATGAAATATTGATATGTAATATTTAACCATTATGAGCCATGCAATCCAACTACAAAATGAGAGTTGACATGTATTTTTCAAGCATTGCATGCCACATAATCTCAAGATCCATTTTTTAGCACCATACTCCATTTAGTATCTTCATGTTTTTATCACTACACACCAAGAAACCCTAACATGGATATTCAACCATGACATGTATTATTTATCCATCACATGTAATGTGGCCCAAACATGCATTTATCAACTCAAGTGCATTATATGCAAAATGCAAATTATGTGCCCTTGCATTCATTATTTGACAAGTGCACATTATGCATATTTGCATGTATTATTAGATATATGTATAATATATGATCGAATATGCATTGATTAACCTATACATGTCACCTAACCCCTAAATTCATTAATCATCCATTATGTGTTATGTAACCATGAAGTGCACTGGTCACATAAACCATAAATACATTCTTCACCCATTATGCACCATGCAACCATGAAGTCCATTGGTCACTATTGAGTGTCATACCACCCCAAAGTGCATTTAAATGTTGTAGTGTGTGATAAAACCTTGAATTCATGGCTAATCACTGATCTGTAAACTAAAAATACAAGTGTAGTACATCCACAAAACACTTTTTCATGTTTAAGAGATCCTTCAATTTCTCACTTTTTTTTGTTTAATTTTATATAAAGAAATTAAAAATAGAATTAAAATGAAGATTAGAATATAATAATAATAATTAGAGAAAATCATAAGAAATCACCAGCAAATTGATAACAGAGTTCGGCTTCAATAGACTATGTCTCCAGGTCCATTCAAAGTGAGGACTGTTCTCATTAATTTTGTGCAACAAATGTCTTACAAAATTAATACAAGTCTTAAATTCACATTCTCTGATCTCTATTTGCCTATAAATATATCTCTCAGACCTAAAAATAATGGCCCAATGCCATATAAAGCAATAACAAGACTCTAACCTTCTTAAATCTCTTTACACAGTCGGCTTCCTGTGTTTATTCAAGTAGATTTTCGTCCCTTTTATAACACTTTGACCTCCATGGCTGAAGTTGTCAAATAATTAACCTTTTGTGCCAAAGGTGTAGGGTTCAAAACCACCGGCCATCTTTCTAGGTGCTTGGGAACCGTCGGCCTTCTTTCTAGGACGTGTTTTGACTTGTTTTGTCCCACATTTGATGGGAATTTAGTTTTCAATGCTTAAAATAAATGAGTTTGTTCCATTTTCAAATGCCTAAGACTTAGGTGCCAACTTAGACCACCACTTAGACTTGGTCTTAGCATGATTGGTGGGATGATGTGGTGGGTGACGTGTCAACTTGTGTAAGTTGGCCTTTGGCGCCTTGTTTCAAAGTGATAAATGTTTGAAAATTTCACAAATAACATGTGAATAAAAACACCAAACCAAAATTTTTTTGCACCTAATTACTTTTCCATGTGTCAAATGGCTATTGGTCTACTTGGCATATTTCAATAGTGACACATCACTTTTGATACACCTTTTTTTACCTGTCACAATATTTATTCAACTAGCTATATCTTGGGCATCCAGACTCCATTTTTCATTCCAGAAGAAGTGCTAAAAAGCTATCAATGAATTCTACAATGTGCAAATGATTTGAACAAAATTTGAAGACTTTTAAAAAATAGAATGGTACATGGATCCACCTAGATCATTCCTTCCCACTGGGAACTTTTGGACCTCTGAAAGTTGAAATTAATTGGTAATGAGGTGAGGGTATTTTTCCATCACCTTTTAGAATTCCATCCATTTGGCCTTGCTTGGGTGCATCCCTTTGAGACCAACACAAAGATTTTTAACATTATCTCCTCACAAAGTCCACATATTCCTATCAAGTATAGAATCTTCCTACAATTTTGTTAGATATTTAGGAGAAAAATCATCAATGGAAGGAATGGATATACTTTCATCATGATCAATTATCATTGGAGGCTCATACAATTTTAAATTTTCCACATTTACAACTGAATAAATCTGCATGTAAGATGGTAAATCTAATCAATAAGCATTTGTGCCAATTTTTTTGTTATCTAAAAAGGACCATACCAGATTGGTTTCAACTTTTTACCTTCACCTGTTAGTCTTTCCTTACTAATGTGAAACCATACCATATCACCTACAACAAATTGGTGATCAATACGATGTTTGTCATGCTTGGCTTGACTTTTCTCCAATTGAGTATGAATAGTCTGATGTATGAGCTATATTTGTTCAATGAACTTCTTGGCTCGAATGGCTTCTTTTGGTTCACCAATAGCTATATCATGTCCATAGCAAACATCTAGAGGAGATTTAGGCAAGTATCCATAACAAACTTCAAATGGAGATTTCATAGTAGAAGAATGAAGTGCCCGATTATATGCATGTTGTATGTAACATAATTTTTCATCCCATAACTTTGGATGTTTATTGATATAACCCCTAAGCAAATGTACCACAGTGCGGTTCACAACCTCTATTTGTCTATCAGTTTGTGGATGAAACGCAGTGCTCTTTTTTAATTTAGTGTCCATTAGTCCCCACAAAGTTGAACAAAACTCCCCAATAAATTGAGAATATCGATTAGAAATAATTGAAGTAGGCAAACCAAAATGAACCCATACATGTTTAAAGAACAAATGTGCAGTGCCTTTGCTAGTAATTTGCTTAGTGTAAGGAATCAAAACACACATTTTGCTAAATATATCCACAACCACATATAAATAGTCATGTTTTTTTTGTGTCATAGGCAACCCCCCCACAAAATCCATGGAGATACTTTCCCAGGGGTGAGTAGGAATAGGTAGAGGAGTATAAAGTTCCAATTTCCTATTACTAGGTTTACTTGTGGCATAAAGGGTACATCCCTTTATACATTTAGCAACATTTTCTTGCATACGAGGCCAATAACAATACATTTTCAAATGTGCAACCATTTTAACAACTCCAAAATGACCAGAAATAAGAGAAGTATGTGCTTCTCTAATCATGTGCACCCTCTTATTTTGAGGAATACATAGTTTACCCAAATGATACAAAAGATCATTGTGTACATGATAGTCTAATTCTTCTACTTGTCTACTACTCATCAAGTCTTTATAAACATCCTAAAAATCAAAATCATTCACATATTGTTCTTTATAACTTTCATGAGACAAAGAACCATGTTGTAAAAGAATAGATGCAATAACCATAGGAGGCCTAGATAGCATATCTGCAACCTTATTATGAATACGTTTTTTATACTTGATCACAAGATGAAAATGTTGTAAGAAACCCATCCAATGAAAATGTCTAGACTATTGTAGTTTGGTTTTTGATTGGAGATATTGTAAGGGTTGATGATCTGTATGTATTATTATTTCTTTTCCCATTAAGTAATGTTTCCATTTTTTAACACTTTGAACAAATGCATACAATTCCTTATCGCAAGTTGGATATTTTCTTACTGCACTTGTAAAGGTTTCAGAATGATAACAAACTAGTTTCTTACCTTGCATTAAAATAACTCCCATAGCATACTCACTTACATATGTCTTGATCTCAAATGGTTTTTGTATATCAGGAAGTGCCAAGACTGGAGTAGTACTTATCTTTTCTTTCAAAGTGTCGAAGGCTTTTTGATGTTTGCCTCCCCACTGAAAGACCTATTTCACACTTGTCAAAGAATGCAAAGGTGATGCAATGTATGAAAATTGAGCAATAAACTTTCACCAAAACTATACTACACCAAGAAAAATTCTAACCTCAGTTGTGTTAATAGGTGTAGGCCAATTAACAATGACTACCACTTTTTCAAGATCAATTTTCAATTTACCATGTCCTGCAATGTAACCCAAGTATATCAAAGAGGTCTTGCCAAATTCACATTTTGACATTTTTAGATAAAGTTTTTCCCTTCGTAATGCATCCATGACTTTCTTAATGTGGATCACATGCTCTTCCCAAGACTTGCTGAAAATCAATATATCATCTAAGTAAACTATAACAAAATCATCAAGGAACTATATAAAAACATCATTCATTAATCTCATGAATGTAGCCAAGGCATTACACAACCTAAAAGGCATCACAAACCATTCAAACAATCCCTATTTTGTTTTGAATGTGGTTTTCCACACATCACTTTCATTTATTCTTACTTGATGATATCCACTTCTCAAATCCAGCTTAGTGAAATAAATAGCATGTTTTAATTGATCCAAAAAATCATCTATATGAGGAAGAGGGTAATGATTCTTAATAGTAATTTTTTTTAAAGCATGAAAATCAACACACATTCACCAAGTGCCATCTTTATTTGGCACCAAAATAATTGGTGAACCAACATGAGATGAACTTGGATGAATAACACCTCTATCCAATAGATCCATTTCCTATTTTTTTATTTCCTTGTTTTCCACCATTGATAACTTGTACATGCCAATGTTAGAGAGAGGTGAATCCTACAATAGCTAAATTTCATGTTGAACTCCCCTTTTAGGGGGCAAGCCCTTAAGATTCTGAAATACATCATCATAAGTAGAAATGATTTCAACCAATTCATTCTTGTGTCTAGGATCACACTTTTCCAATGCTTGAGAATATTCTTTTTCCTTAGACTTAATCAACATGAGACAAAAATTCTTGCTTGAATTAATTAGTCTTTTCATTTGCCCTACTGTAACCAAGGAAAGACTTGTTCTAATGTGATGTGCTCTAACTATATATTCAATGCCATCCTTAACAACCAAGTAATTATTATCCTCTCTATAGAATATTGCTTTTCTATCATAAAGATATGGGCTTCCCAAAATAATCCCACCTATGTCCAATAGAACATCTAACTCAACCTCATCTACAAACTTGGATGTGATGGTAAACCTTAGTCTACAAGTTTGTGAAACTTGTAGCTTTGCATTATCACACACCCAACCTAGTGGATAAGGCTTTGGATGGGGATTGGTTTGTTAGCCTAGCTTCTTAACAACCTCTTCACAAATTAAATTTTCTTGTGAACGACTATCAAATAGAGTGTCAATCTTAGTATGTTTCGAAACAATTTTACAATTTTTTTACCATCATCCGATGAAGAAGATTTTTTAGTTTCTTTACCTTTTGATTCTTGTGAATCACCTTCTTTTTCATTCTCGGATTTCCTTTGTTTGTCACGGTATAGTTCCTCAACCATGCTTCTCATGTCCATGAAATCTAGGTAGTGGATTCCATCTCTTCTTCTGCCATCCTTGAAGCACACCTTGAACCAATCTCTGGATTATACTCAATGAGTTTTCCTTCACCCTTTTAAGATTTAGACCTTGTCAACATACACTAGCAATCACTGTTAAATAACAACTACTCTTATACTAAAATCTGATCTGTAAACTAAAAATACAAGTGTAGTACATCCACAAAACACTTTTTCACGTTTAAGAGATCCTTTAATTTATCACTTTTTTTGTTTAATTTTGTATAAATAAATTAAAAAAATAAATAAAATGAAGATTAGAATATAATAATAATCACAAAAAATCATAAGAAATCACCAGCAAATTGATAATGGAGTTTGGCTTCAATAGCCTATGTCTCCAGGTCCGTTCGAAGTGAGGACCGTTCTCATTAACTTTATGTAACAAATCCAAAATCAATACAAGTCTTCAATTCACCTTCTTTGATCTTTTTTTGCCTATAAATATATCTTTTAGACCTAAAAGTAATGGCCCAAGGCCATACAAAGCAATAACAAGACTCTAACCTTCTTAAATCTCTTTAAACAGTCGGCTTCATATGTCTATTCAAGTAGATTTTCATCCCTTTTATAACACTTCAACTTCCATCGCTGAAGTTGTCAAAGCATTAACATTTTACGCCAAAGGTGCAGGGTTCAAAACCACCGGCCACCTTTCTAGATGCTTAGGAACCGTCGGCCTTCTTTCTAGGGCACATTTTGACTTGTCTTGTCCCACATTTGCTGGGAATTCAATTTTCAATGCTTAAAATAGATGAGTTTGTTCCCTTTTCAAATTCCTAAGACTTAGGCACCAACTTAGACTACCGCTTAGACTTGGTCTTAGCATGATTGGTGGGATGACATGGTGGATGATGTGGCAGCGTGTGCAAGTTGGCCTTTGGCGCCTTGTTTCAAAGTGATAAACATTTTAAAATTTCTCAAATAACATGTGAATAAAAACACCAAACCAAAATTTTTTTGCACCTAATTATTTTTCCACATGTCAAATGGGTATTGGTCCACTTGGCATATTTCAATAGTGCCACGTCACTTTTAACACCCCTTTTTTTTACTTGTCCCAAGATTTCTTCAACTAGCTATATCTTGAGCATCCAGACTCCATTTTTCATTCTGGAAGAAGCACTAGAAAGATATCGACGAATTATATGATGTGAAAATAATTCAAACAAAATTTGAAGAGTTTTAAAAAATAGAATGGCACATGGATCGACCTAGATCAATCACTAAATACCATGTTAATCCAAAGTACTTGATCATATGTTGCATGACACATGACATTGAAGTATATTGATTGATCATTACACATCATGTGACCCTCAAGTGTATTGATTAGACATCATGTGCCATGTAACATAAGATTACATCATTCATATGTTTCATGCCATGCAACCTCAAAGTACATTGATGCAATTGTGGTGGGAATTTTAAAAACATTGTGTCATGTAACTCACTCACAATAAGATATGCAACCTTGTTATGAATTTTCTAACTATATTAATAAGAAAAAAAATGTATTTTAACCCATATAAAAATATTGTATAAGGGCTCTATATAATTTATATATAGAGCTAGTAAATATAACTTATAATAATTTTTTAGAAGACCTTACATTTTATACTGAGTCTTGCATTTTTTGAAGGATCAATGGAATTTTTGTTTAGACTTGCCTAATAAGATTTCTTATAAAAGGTGTATTACATACTTAAAAGACATTAAAAATATGGAATAATAAAAAATATAATTATAATTTATAAGATATACAAAATTTCATTTCACATCTATTTTTTTTAAAATATAATATAGGAGGGGACATCTATTTATTTGTGTTTTTTTTTTTTGTGTATGTATGTGCCAAATTTTAAATTTTATTTAAAATTAAATTTTATATTAAATAAATGATTTATAGATAATATTTTATTTTTTCATAGATTTTCCTAAATATTTAGAGTTAGAAAAAATTTAATGTCTAAAAAAATTTATAACCCGAATCATTCGAGAGAAATTTGATCCCACTTAGGTGAGTAGAAATTATTTTATTCAAATTGGAAAATAACTAACAAAAGAGGGAAACTTAGGAATTATTTTTCAACCACCCAATAACATTTGATCCTAACACTTACTTTGATCATTTTGCACAATTTAACCTTGGTTTGCACATTATTTTACATACAAATCTATTATGCCTTGTCTAACCCTAATGCACTACGTGACCTTGAATAGTAATGTTCAAAAACTATGCACCACATGAAATTGACATGAGTAATTGAGCTATTAAATTACATGACCCTCATGTTCATCTCTCAAAAACTACACACCTTCCAACCAATACATACATTTTTCAACTATTCCATGCCTCATGACATCATAACACATTGTTTGACCACATACACATTGTTACATCATACCACACATTTACATTTTTTAGACCAATGCATGCCTTGAGTCTTATGTATTTGTTTTTCATTGTTCAAAAATCATGTGTCATGAAACCAACATCCACACATTGTGCTACCTTATGGTATTTTATTTGACCACATAGCATCATGTGATCTTGTCATGCATTGTGTGTTTATCATAAATGTTTAACCACTCTACATCATGCAATCCTAAAAATCACATATTTTGTGACCCCATCATTTATTGTGAAACCATTTAAAATCATGTGACCTCATCTTACATTACTCAACCACCACATAAGTGCATTATTCCATTCTTATAAAGTATGTAGCCCCATTGTACATTTTTTTACCATTGCAGGTGTTCAACCACTAAACATCATGCAATCCAAATAATCACAAATTATGCAACCCCAACATGCATTACTAAACCATTCAGAATCATTTGACCTCATAATGTATTTTTAAAACCTTTACATCATGCAACCCCATTTTTCATTATTTAAATATCACATGTGTGCATCATTTTATCCCTACAACTTTTGTGACTTTTTACATGCAATTTTTTACCACCAAAAGTAATTAACCACAATAAATCATTTAATTATAATGTTTTTACATTTTGGGACCCCATCATGTATTAGTCAACCACTAGGCATTGTGAAAATCTATAATGTGTTATTCAACCACTAGACATCATGGAACCTTATTATATGTTGTTTAACTAATGTGTGGCATGGATTTTTTTATGAATTGGTACACCCTACAAGTTATGCAAACTTTACATGTATTTTTAGTCATCAAGAGTTCATGGACCCACTACTAAATCTAATGTTTGATGATGCCATCTATTGTATATTTTGACCAATATAACATGCAACCCCAATGTGCATTATTCAAATAATACTCACCTTATAAACTTAAACTATATTTTTTGGACCATTGTGTCACATACAAACCATGTGTGTTATTTGAAAATGAAATATGATGCAACCTTGATATGCATTATTCATCCATTATGATCCATGAAATCCAACAAGATGATGTGAGTCAACACACATTTTTCAAGAGCTACATGTCACATAACCTTGAGATCAATTTTATAACATCATAATCCATTGGTCACCTAACCCATAAATGCATTAATCACTCATTATGTGCCATGAAACCACAAAGTGCATTATTCATTATTGAGAGTCATGCCACCCCAAAGTGCATTGAATGGTCACAGTATATGATGCAACCTTGAATTCATGGCCAATCACTACACACCACATTATCATTGATCATATTTTGCACACCATATGACACTAAAGTGCATCAATTGATCGTTGTATACCATGTGACCTTGATGTGCATCAGTCAAGTATTGTGTGATATGTGACCTCAAAGTACATCAATCATATGTTGCACATGATGTAACCTCAAAAGTACATTAATGAAATGTTACAGGGCATGTGATCTTGAATTCTATAGTTCAACTAAGCTACAAAACCAATACACATTTATTCACCACTACAAGACATGTGAACCCAACATGCACTGGCATGATTCTAAGTACCATGTTAGCATATTGTGCATTGATCACTAATATGCATTAATTGATAATTGTGCATTATGAAAATATAATGCACATTAGTTAATCAATAAGTATGTCATGACCCCAATATGTATTGATCAATTATTGTGCACAACATTCACTATGCAAGACAAACATTGATTAGTCAACCAATGTGCATAATATAAACCAAATGTACATTGGTTGAGTTTTCTACAATATTTAAACCAAATCTTGATTGGTCAATCATTGTATAGTAAGAAAAATGAGCTCACACACATTTGTATAGTGCATCAATCAACCTCTACATTTCATTTGACCCCTAAATGCATTAGTTGATCATTATGCACCACACAACCTTTAAGTGCATTAATCTCTCATAGTGCACCATATAACTTAAAACACATTGCTAGTCGTTGCACACCATGTGAACATAAATTACATCTTATTATTTTTTCATACCATGTAATATTGAGGTACATCAGTCATTTTTTACACTCCTCATGACCACTAAACAAGTCTATTAGTGGTATCACTCCACATCTAACCTAAGTACATCAATCATAAACTACACACCATGAATTACCAAATTACAATTATATATCACTAAGCACCATATAAATCCATCATGCATCATTTTATTATTGTATACCATTGGACCATGTAAACCTAGCATGCATTAGTCACAAACCCAACATACATCCATAGAGGTTCAGTAGGTAATTAATGTTCATAACTCATGTGATCAAAAGATTCTAAATATTACCCTATTTTTGGGATTTATCACTACATGCTATCACTATTATGAGCCCCTTTTACACTATAACCAATATTTTTATTGATATACTAATGCAAAGTTTGCAAATAAAAATCACTCTTTGTATTATTGTACATTATGTACCACCTTACTAAGGTGACACCCCAATGCATACATCGATCTCTTAAATGGCACCATGTAAACCCAACATGGATTGGTCAATCATCACACACTATGTAAAACCAAAAATGCATTTATTGCACACTTCAAAAACTCAATATTCATTATTTTATAATCTCACACCATGCAAATATGGTGGGTATTTTAAAAACATTTTGTGTCATGCAACACACTCACAATAAGACATGTAACCTTGTTGTGAATTTCTCAAATATATTAATATTAAAAAAGGTATTTTAACACATATCATAATATTATATAAGGATACTATAACATTTATATATAGAACTAGTAAATATAGCATATTAAAAAATTTATAAGGCCTTTACATTTCATATCAAGTTTTACATTTTTAGAAAGATCTATGGAATTTTCATTTGACTTGCCTAATAATATTTATAATAAAAGGTGTATTTCATACTTAAAAGACATTTGACAAGGATGGACTTTGACAAGGTTGACTAGGGGGTTGATCAGGTACTCTTTAAGATTAATATTGAGGCTCTTTTAGGGGAGATGACACATAAGACTGATCCAAATGAGCCTACTACTCTTCATAAGATATCAACACATTGTCTGCATTCTATATCATGCTTCTCATCATTACTATGTCTTCATTCTTACAAGATGACCATTGTTCACCCTCATAAACTAACCATCTATTCTTGACTAACTAAAGATCACTCATTTCTTCTTATACAACATGGATAGGGATGATTGGAGAAAACTTCAAACCCCTACCAATCTCCCTTGTCAAATCAATATAAACTAATAATGCTTGCTTAAATCTTGACAAGGATATAACATGATAACCCTAGTCATGACAAGGGGAATTAGAGGATTGATTTAAATGCAAAGGAGGCTGACCTTGGTCATATGTAGGGATGGGAGGAGGAAAAAGGCCATGATAGGGTTGATAGGTTATTTGAGGGCCACTTGGGAGGAATACATAAAGATTATTTGCTTGATAAGTGTGATGCTGAGGTAGAGAATAAACATATTGATCAAAAGATGGTTGATTTTGTGTGTGTGTGTGTGTGTGTGTGTGTGTGTGTGTGTGTGTGTGTGTGTGTGTGTGTGTGTGTGTGTGTGTGTGTGTGTGTGTGTGTGTGTGTGTGTGTGTGTGTGTGAATTTTTATTTATTTATTATTAAAACTAAATTATATAATAAAAATATTTAATATTAAATATTTTTTATAAATAATATTTTATTTTTGCACAGTATTCATGGTTAGAGAAAATTTAACATTTAAAGAAAAATTGATAATACAAATCATTCGAAAGAAACTTGCTTGGATTAGAGTTTTATAGTGTTAACATTATTAATTGTGTGTTTGTAATAACATGAAAATTACTCATCTAAATATTAAATGTAAATATTGTTAGAGTTATTGAATAAACAACTCATACAACAATATTTGTTATGTGAATTACACCAACTCACGTAAAATAGTATAGAGTTATTGTAGGAGTTATTTATGAAGATTCACTCTCCTTGGATATAAGAACAAGGTCTCCTATGTGTTTGTGTTTGAGATCTTATATATTGAATATATAAACAAAGTATTATTATAGAAAACTCTGTATGTTTCAATTTTTAATTATTTATCAGTAATATCAGAGTAAGGAAAATATTATGAGAATATGGGAGTCAATTTTAGGTTATTTGCATTGTCATTAATGCTAAAGTGAGATATTTTGTGAGAATTACAATAATCCATGAGTGATTGAGGATTAAATGGTGAAAGGTTGCATCACAATCTAAGAGGAACACTTTGAATGAAGTAATAACTATTCAATTAGCTAGGCACATAAAGTATTCAGCTTTGAAATGTGTCTTATGCTTGAGATATTTCCACAAAGTTTGGAAATCTATGATCTTTGCCTACCAATAAGGCTAAGATGTGTTTATATTATCACTATTTAATTAGGTAGTGAGGATATACTAAGTAATAACACAAATGGTGGGAGTAGTAGCACACATTTATCATTGACATCCTTAATAACCAACACTAACAATTTTAAGCCTTCTCAAATCTACATTCATGCTTTATGCCCCTGTCATCACTATCAAATTTATTCCCTACAAAATATGTAGTTCTATTGATAAAATATGCCACCATGTGAGGCCAATCTGACTTGTCATCATTCCACACTTGCAAGTCTACAAATCTATGCATTCTAATTGTCAATTTTTGACAAGGAAATTAGTCTTTTGTATACATGTACGTGTCATTTATACCTCAGTTGTTAGTTGTCTAATAGTTTGATTAGTAGTGTGTAGTCAATAATAGATAGAGTTTATTTCTTTGGTATTGGATAAGTCTATACATTAAAATAGTCTTTAATTTAGAGTTGAGTTTTTGAATTTAGGTTCATAATTCATAGTTTATGATTAGAGCTATATAGTTGTAGTTAATGCCTATTATAGCTGAAAGTTATATGTCAATAATAAAAACTTTAATTCAAAATTCTCAAAACAAAGTGAGCTAAGTATTAAAATTAAGAGTCATTTTGATGTCAATAAAATGTGTAAAATTTGTTAAGATCAAAAATATATTTTATATGGATACATTATTGGGTAAATATGACATCTTGAATCAAAAATGTCAGTTATGTGTGGGGGAGTCTTGTCATAAAAAATGACATGCAATGGTTGAGCCTCATCAACACATTTGCTGAGTAAACAATTTCACCTATTGGAGGTTAGAAGCAATGGTGGAAGGAGGTTAGAACTAATGACAAGGTCCATATGCTTTGGTGGGGCATTTTATTTTAGTTGTGTGTTTGACTTGAGTTGTGCATGAATATGAACAAATGTTATAGTTTTGTTCATATTTGTAATAAGTGAGCTGAACATTCCTTTGTATTTTCTCCAAATTTAGGATAGTGAAGAGAGTTGATAAATGTATTTCACATCATGATGTGGTTGGTGGTAAGCCACTTGTAAAACGATCTTTTTCTGGTTGTTGGGAAATCACTTGAAAACCATCCTTTTTGGTTGTTGGTAAGCCATATGCAAAACCATCATTAAAATTTATGGTTGTCCTAAGAAAATCACCAACTCATGAGCATAGGTGCAGATACGGAATTTATGTTTTCCCCATGTTCACATTAAGGGGGCAAAATTAATAATGTTCACAAGGAGTGAATGTTAGAGTTTTATAGTGTTAATATTAATAATTATGTGTTTGTAATAACATGAGAATTACTCACACAAATAATAAATGTAAATATTATAAGAGTTGTTGAATAAAAAACTCATATAACAATATTAGTTGTGTGAGTTACAACAACTCATGTAGAATAGTGTAGAGTTGTCAGAGTTATTTATTTATAGAGATTCACTCTCCTTGGATATAGGAGTAGGCTCTCCTATATATATGTATGTATGTATGCTTTTCTTTTGAATGTATGAATGAAGGATTATTATTGAGAACTCTCTATGTTTGGCTTCTCAATTGTTTATCACCATGCACTTAGGTGAGTAATAAGTATTTTACTTATATTGAAAAATAAACAATAAAAGAGGGTTCCTACGAATCATTAATCCTCGACAAATATTTTAATATATGTATATAGATACATATGCCAATATTGATAAATTATTGTAAAATTTTAAATACTAATTTGACAACCTACCTATAGGAAAATATATGTATATAATTGTAAATTTTATTTATTAAGTGAATGTCTTATTACAATAATCATGCCCCTTTTACATTATCAATTAATACTACAAACTATAGAACCTATAAATTTTAGAGTAAATCATAACAATTATATTTAATTAAAAAAAATTAAAAACATATATAATCCGAACACAAATTATATAATCAAATTATTTATATTAAATATTGAATTCAAATAATAGTCCTATAATAAACCTATCAATATCTAATAATAAAAATAATAAAATTGTGTCTTTATAAATTAACGAAGTACCATTCACCTATCAACCACATAAAACAATAAGTGAAGACATTGGAAACTTACAATTAATTCATCATCTATTGGAAAAATACTTGAAACAACTTAAGAACTTATTTTAAAACCCTATGATATAGAGAGGTGTTTGATGTGACCATTTATTATTATTATTTACAACCTTGTTGATCTCATTTAGGCTCATGTCCAATTATTACAGTGTAGTTACAAACCATATTGTTTTATTCCTATGAAAGGAAAGTCATAAACACATGACATCTGTGTTATACTTAATGGCCAATACTATTTCAAAACTATCATAACCTATTAAAGTTTGAGAGTTGGATAGACTACGATAAAATATTTATGAATATTTTTTATCTAAAACAAAGAAATGTTTTAAAATAGATAGTTATTCATGTTGAGTCATGTTATTTCCAAAATCATTATAAACTAATCACTTGATTGTTGATTCTTTTCATTTAGATTTAGGTGTATTTTCCTCCACTACCAATGTCGTTAGACCAGATTTAGTTCATTGAACTAAGGTAAAAATTCTAATCACTATTATATAATAATCTTCCATAGAAAAATTTCCAAGTTCTTATATGGATCTTGTTCATGTTCGGATTCACATATAAATCTCAAAATTATTCAAAAAACTAATATTTTTATTCAAATATAACACACTCGATAGGTTTTGTCATGTTTTGTTCCTTGCCTTTGCCATTAACTTATATATGCTCTTATATAAGTAGTACTATCTTTAATTAATTTTATTAAAGTAAATGTATCAAAAATTCAAAGAAGAGGACTTTAAAATAAATTCATTATTCATCATTATTCTATTTTGGATGCATTCTAAACTTTCTATCCATTTTAACAACTATCACAATATCATTTGTCTACTTATATCACAAAAATATGAAACCTCTACGAATTAAATGTCCTATGATACTTGTGAAGTGATCTATTATAGTGGGCGACAAAAATAAATTATTATTATTCATGAACATCAATATACAAATAAACATCTAATAAACTAACAAAATAGGTAAATATGACTCAAATATTAAATTAGATAATTATAACAATCTCAGTAAACAAATTTGAACATTGCTAGTTGAACCCAATGAAGGAGAATAGACATATTTTATTGTGTTCTTTGTCATTGATGTCCAATGCCATTAAAAAAAGCTTTCATAGTCCCCACATTAAAAAATAATTGATATTTTGAAGCATGAATAATAATATAAGGAAATCAATTAACTTCTACAATGGACATTTGTTAAATAAGATTTCAACTTGTAACTAATATCTTTTTGTTATTAATTCATGATTATAGTTTCTCATTTCCACTTTTAAGCTTTGAATTTCAGTCAATAATCACACATCCAATCCATTATATAATCAATATTTTTGTCAACATCTTCATAACTCTCTTGAAAAATTATATGTAGGTATATAATTTTCCCTTTTGATCCATATCCTTTTCCTAGCTTGCATTTTTTTAACACCCTATTTATCTCCCAAATAATTATTATAATTTTCTTCACCTATAATATTTCTAGCATCTCTTCCTCAAAAATTTATTTTTTTCTTAGTCATCATACTCAAATTCCTCAACTGTGATTTTATAACCCAAATGATTATCATTTACATATAGAATTTGCATGAAGGAATATGGAATATGTTTTATTTAGTCTCCAATGAAGTTGACAAACCACTGAAATGAGTTTCACTATTAAAAAAAGATTTTACACATGATACAAAATCTCAATTAGGTATACCAATTATAGAACCCTCTAATTTAATAGTATTTATCAACTATTTTATTGGGCTAACAAATCACAAGAAACTTTGCTTTGAGCAGAAATTCTTGAAGCCTTTAATGAATTGTGATAATATGTATGCAAAATGGGGACCAATTTTGATGTCACAATAAAATTGCATTAAAATTAATTTTAAGAAACCAATTATGAACCCGTAATAATTTTTGTAAAACCTACATCATAAAGTAAAATAATATAACTAAAAACATTATATTGTTAATCTGGAGTTACATGCCAATAAATTATTTTTTCAGCAATGGTCTATACTAAGTTAAAACCTTATTAACAAGAAATCAAACTAGTCTATGCACAGTGTTCCAACCACATTCTTCCTTAACTTATAAGGTTTAGGCCCCTTTCAAATTAAATCATAAAAATCCATGCCCAGAGTCCATTTATAACATATGAAATGATTACTATTGCTTACAACTAAACTTTCTCCTCTTTCAATAAATCTTGATTAACAAAAAATTAATCGTAATAAAAATATTAGAATTATCTAAAAACCCTGCATCATTTTATTTAAAAAATCAATTGAAAATAAATATTAATCAAATTATATTATTGCTTTGAAGTTATATGTTAATAAATATTATTTCCAACAATGGTCCACCCTAAACTTTAGATTTTTTACCAAGAAACCAAATAACTTCATCAAAGGTGCTCTAGCCATAACTTATATGCCAAAAACATCCTAATTTCTAATTATAAATTTACTTATTTTATTTGGTAAAATATGTGGTAGGTAGACCAATATTTCTCATTTTAGGTATTCTTCAAAGGCATTTAAAACAATGAGACATTTAAAATTATCATCACATCACATCATATGCTACATATATTAATAGATCATGGAAATTATTGATGAAACTTATGATATTATATGTGGCCAATTAAAAATTTAAAGGATATGATACATACTTACCCAAGATGTAATGAGCTTCTTAGAATTTAAAGAGTTGAAGTCTTTCAACAAGACTTTTCCTAGCCTTCAAAAATAAGAGAAGTTCGTAGGGTAAAGTGACTCAGATAATATATTATTTTAAACTACTACGAAGATAATGTAATTCTCATAGAAGATGTAAATTAGTTTTATGAGCTAGAGGAGTGAATAATTAAATATCAGTAATAACTCCAACTATTATATAGAAATGGTCACTCAATGCACAATAATGAGTAGCAATGGTGCTGCACATTATATTTAATTAACATCTAATGAAGATTATTAAACCATGTTTCATCAATCTTGATCTCCTTTATAGGCTTAATGAACTAGAGTTTATGTAATGTATGTGATTCGAAAGTGCATGCTTTATTTTAAAATAATATATTAATATGGCTATATGAAAATGTGGCACAAGAAAAAATGCCTTCTCTCAACAAAATAGTGTATTTATGCTAATAAACAATATGCTAATGATTATAGACAATAAAATTGGCAAAAAACCAATTAAAATACAATAAGAAAAGGGGGGAATGTCAAAGGGATTATGACCCACTCTCTGAAGTATATAATATGAACATGCCTTCCTATTTTCATAGTTAGGGCCATGACAAAAGGTTTAGTTACTACAAATTAGCTGATGTGGACTAGTAGAACTAGTAATAGATTATCAAGAGCCAAGCCATTATGTTGGTGAGGCAGTTGGGGGTGTGGTTGAAGAGAGTGAATCTACATTGCTAAATTCTACCCAACACAATTAATAATGTATGTCACAAAGGTAATGGGGGAAATGAGTAAGGATTTGCAATTTTGTATTCCATGATAAAAATATGGAATAAAGTGCTACTTAGACTCGTGATCTAATGAAAGAAGACCTTTCTATGTTGAGTAGATGGTGCTAATGATGCTATACAATAATCATGGGAGTTCATGGATGGTTTTCATTAAGATGTTATATTTTTGAAATTTGTTTGACTATTCCTACCCCTGTGATTACCTCAATGGTGAAGATATTAACACCATAAAATAAAAACAATACCACTATAACCATGACCCATTACATTATTGTTGCCTTCCAAATATAACTATAATCTAATCAACCTTCCTTATTACTATCTTATAAGTCACTTGTAAGACACAAAGCAATAAAGGTTTTTTTGAACCTCTTCAAACATCACTATACAAAAGGATAACTGATTTATCCATTAAAGGAGGTTTGACTTAATTATTATTTTACCTTAATTTGGATTAATGGGTGAGATTAATCTAACTAATTTAGAACTTTGAAATAGAATTCAGATTATAAGATATGGCATTCAAGCGTATATTTTAATGTAAGAGATCGATGATTGATTCTTCTAATTTCATAAGTTTTCCTGCTAAATATGGAATGTATTAAAGAGATCATGATAGTTTAAATTTTATGGTTGATCATCTAACTATGATTATCTTTTGGAAGTGGAAATCAAGGATAAACATGCTTGTGGTTCACTCTATTTAGGAGCTTATCTATTGCCTATGTTGGGTTGGTTACATAGGATTGGGTCAATATCGTAGGTAGATACTTCTTCCTCTATAGTTTTAATCCCAAAACATGATGATGCATGGAGATCTAAAAATTAGCCTCTTTTGCCTTTAAACCCTAAATATGTTTATGAAAACTATAAACCTATAAAAATGGAGTAAGTGTAATGGGTTGAGCTGACCCTAATCACTCACATCTGATGATTGGTCACTCCCTACATATACAATACTCCAAAGAGGGAAATAAAGCCATATGTAGTTGTTTCACTTGGTGTGATCATGCAATTGTGCTCCTTCACTATGTGAATATAACTAATTATTGGCTTTGGTACTTGCCAATCCTTTCTTTGACCCAAATTTTAATTTTTGAAAACTTGGCTTGTGATTGCTCGTAGTGAATAGTATGTAAATTGGGAAGAATAGGATAGACTTGCTAAATGTGTAATAGTGTACGGATGTGCAATAGATAAATGCAAGATATATATTAGATGGGTTTGAAATGAGGCCTCAATTTGTTTATATATCAATCTATTTGAATAATTCATCATGCCATCGACAGATAATGCTTATAGGCCAACCCTAAGGATGGGTTTGATTTTATAAAATAATCATTATTGGGATGAGGATGGTTCCATCTAGTGTGGGTCGTTATCGACTAGCCATAATGATTTTTACCATCAATATTTACCCATGTATAGGTAGACTACTATAAGAGTCTAGGGATGTCTATATAGGATATTTAATAGGTTTGAAATAGGCAATGATTTTCCTGTAGGTGTATGGCAATTGAATGTAGGGGTTGACTCATAAGATAACATACAAGTGTGAGATGATTGTAAATTAGGACATTGTTTGGGTGTTCAAGTCATGCATGGTAATTTTAGTATATTTGTATTTGAAAGGAAAAAATAAGGTAATTGGCATAGAAGAATGTTCCTAATAAGACCTTGGTTGCTCAAAAATCACCAAAGATATATGTCATGGCTGTTAAAGAAGTGATGACCACATAAAATTCAAAGCCTAAGAGGAACAACTTTGTCATAAATTTTGCAATATTAGCTTCCACCAACTCAATTTTGTTGGGTTGTGATATTGGAGTGATGAGTGGGGTAATTTTGGTCATCCATAAAGACCTACACACAAAGGACATGTAGGTACATATCTTAATCAACTCACATAATTTAATTTACCTCATTGGGTACACCCTAGTAATTGTTCTCATCTACATGGCTGAGGTCACCCGTGCTACCACCCAAAGTAACCTCACTTATTTTCTTGAGATAT
The DNA here is from genome assembly GCA_037957365.1 of Torreya grandis. Classification (NCBI taxonomy): domain Eukaryota; kingdom Viridiplantae; phylum Streptophyta; class Pinopsida; order Cupressales; family Taxaceae; genus Torreya; species Torreya grandis. Next base: position 230,313 of record JARHVA010003106.1, on the reverse strand, counting down.
TTGTCAACTCAAGAATAAATTTTGACTACATTGTAATATATGCCTTTCAAGGTTTGTTAGTGTAGTACAACTGGTGGGTGATGCTATGAATGTCTCCATGCTCTTCATGCCACATAGTTCACACTAACTAGCATTCAAGTAGTTTGTTTAATACATTTAGTCTTAGAAAACTATATTAGATATGTTTAATAGGATTTTTTGATCCAAGCAACAATTTAGGCGACAATTCGGGTGACAGTTCCACCCCAATTGATGACAGAACTTCTGGGAGCCATAACTTTTGCATTGTAGCTCTAATTGACTCGTCGTTTGAACCGTTGGAAAGATAAGAATGAGGATAAGATCTTGAAATGGCATGAGCTTCTCTAAATAAAGTTTGAGCCCAGAAAACCCAATGGAAGTGCCTCAAATTTCAATTTTAATAATGCAGTCTAAAAATAGTAGGTTTCCTAAAAATAGTAATTCCTTGAATTCTGTATTGTTTTAAATCTTGGAAGTTGAACCACTTGATCTACCTTGAGATTGGTGACCTTCCACATCATCCCCATGCTTTCAAAATGTGTATAAATGAAGAGGTAACTCAAAATGTGAATACAGACATCTCTTCCTAGAGATAAGCATATATTTGTATTGTGATCTTGAGTAATACTACTTCTCTTCTCAGAGAATTCATTATTACTGTGTTATTTCTATGTTATTGAGATATTTATCAACCATAACTTATAAGTTTTGGATCATTTTTAATAGTGTTAGTATTGGCTAAATTTGGACCACATACAAATATTATTCCTAAAAAGATCAAATAAGTAGATTTACTAATTGACCAAATGATCAAATGACTTGAACAAGTGAAGAAGATGGACCAGACAATCATCAAACATCATGCAAAAATAGATAGGTCATTCTAGCTGCACATTTGATATATGCACTTGGGAGGTCAACCAAAGCCAAAGGAATGCATGGACATGATGTATTTCATGTCTAGATTATCCTTTACAAATTTAATGTCTTGTTGAGTTGTCTATCTCAATATCTAAGTCCTCAAAGTTGAACAAGTAGAATGAAACATGTGTGGGAATGTCAAGTTAAAGCTACAATAATTAACTATTTGGATTTAAAAAACCTTAGAAAGTAAGATGTGTACATAGATGTCAATTTTAGGCCTCATAAAATAGCCATTTAGATTCAAAAGGATGAATGTGCAGCTAACATATGTCAATATATTGAGTGATCGGATCAAATAACCAATAACTGGTGGGTGAAGATGATATCAGTGGACCCAAACAAATCTATGGTGCATATTTAATTATGTGATCAAAGATAAACTATGAATAATGGGTCAAAAGGTTAATAGATCCTAAAAACAAATGAACAAATGACAAGTGTCTTAAGCACATTAAACTAACAAAAGATCTATGGCTCATACCCATTGATATAGAAAAAAATCAACAATGCGATCAAGGTCAAGAAGTCAATGGAGCTTAAATCAAGTGTGAGGGTGCCAAGTGTCTAAATTTTATAGCCTCAAATCAATAAGTTGATGGATAATGAACAAAAGTGAGCCTATGAAACTTTTGATGGAGGTCGACAAAGTTCTTTTCAAACTAGGCAAGTAAATGTATAGGAACCAAGTTTGAAGATGATCTGATTTGAACTAGAATGGATATTTTAGGGATTAAGCATCACCATTAGAGTTCTTTGTCAACCTCCATCAAAGGTTATTGGTAAATAGAGTGTAAGACCAAAGGGTGGTAACTTATTGTCAAAACAAGGTCAAACACTTGGCAAGATTCATTTCATCGATATTATAGCTATATGAAAACTAATAAATGGATTGGTTTTCATCTATAGTATACCTATGCTTAGATATTAAAGTAGGGGTAGATATTAATGGTTATGAAGGAATACCTCATCTTTCAAATAGTCATCTTCTCAATAAGGAAAGTACTTACCACTATTAAAAGCAGGCATGATCATGGCTCTGTCAGGTCCATGGGTATGAGGACTTTATCCTCATAGTAAATCCAATTAGAGGGTGGTGTAAAAGTTCAAAACAAAAGGATTTGGGGATTAGATAAAGTAGTTGGAGCATTTAATAAATTTTTAGGGTACATAAGGGCTTTTATTCATAACAATATCATGACTTTGATGGGGTTATCGGATTCTGTGCAAGATTAAGAAGATAACATATTGGAATAATAGAGATAAAAGATAGACAACATAAATAATATTTCAAGACACAAAATATATTATTCACACTCTTATTATTTCAAATAATATATGGGCTATTAAATAGTTTGGACTAACTAACCACTTCCTATAGAATAAGAATTCAAGCTAACAACAAACTTGTTAATAGAGATATGGGTATAAGTAAAATATATTATTTATATAAACAATATATTTTATAAACTAACTATACGTGATATATTGTTAATATATCAACATAACTAACTACTGACTTACTATATGATAATTACTATTTAGTAGATAGTAATTTACCTAATAGTAAAAACACAAATGTGAGCACTAACGTTAGGCTATCCCTAACATTCCACCCTTAGTGAGAACATGGGGAAAGCATCTTATATTGTAACTTTCACAAAAATTCACATGAGTTTTCACCTGGATAACCACCAATCTACAAACATCAGATGGTTTTACACTCTATTTACCAATAACCTATAAAAAATGGATGGTTTTACACTTGATTTAACACCAACCTACATACAAAGGATGGATTTACATGTGATTAACCAACAACCAAAACATCTTGAAGGTTTTATAGGTTAAGCCACAACCTACATCATGCTACAACAGTTTATTAGTCCTCATCATAATTTTTACTTCAAGGGAAAATAAAAAAATAGATGCTCACTTATTTCAACAATTGAATAGGTATGTACTTTTAGTCTTATTTGCACACAAACAAATAAAAAATATGAAAAGGTACACCATACTATATATGTCACCAAATCATTATGGGCCCCATCGTTGATTATTGATGAGAGGCTATGAAACTTCTAGCCTTTATTTTCTCCTTCCTATAGTATTTGAAACTTACTTAGCCTATGTGTCGATGAAGCTCAATCTTTTCATGATTTCATTGATGAAAATCCCTCCCCATAGTTTGGATGTATGACTCAATACATCATGTACAAGTGATAATGCATCTTTTACAAATAAATTTTTATTTTTGACACTTTGAGTTTTGACAATAGATGACTATTTGATATTGATTAATGACTCAAAAAATAATTTATATGATGTATAATTTTGATAAATATGATAAAACTTATCGACTTCGACATAGAAATGATTTTGACACACTCTTTTACAAAAAACAACTCAAAATAAATTTTGAATTTTGACTCAGTCTTAACATAAAATTGAATATTAATACTAACACTTGACTCATTACATTATTTTGATGCTTTGAAAAAAATACCAAATATTTATATTGACTAAGGACCTAAAAAGATTATTTTGATATAGACACCTTAATCCCAAAAACATTAAAATATAAAAGATAGACTAACCTATGAATTTTTAATTAAACTAATTTTGACATTATCTTAATGCCACTCAAATTATCAATGACTTGGAAATGATAAGATATTAAATAATAAATATTTGACCAATTTAATATTCTAACCTAAATAAAGATATCAAATTAAAAAAACACTTAATAAACATCTTGACTTGACTTTAAGACCTAAAGCTTAGAAAATTATTAATCGCCAAAAACTAAATATGACCTAATAACTTCTACTAACTAAGCATGCACGATAGATTTGGAGGCACAAAATATAGAATAAAATGTATGCTTGGGACTTAAAAATGGTGACCTAAATAAACATAAAACATGTGGTAGAGTTATCTTCGGGAGTCCACCAAGTGTCAACTTATGAATTGGGGTGAGTCATTATGAAAGGATCTATGATTACCATACAGTGAGGGTCATATAGACTATATAGTCAATGAAAGAGTATATATTGTATGAAAATAGTACAAAGGTTTATATCATGTGAAGGACAAATTTAGGCTACACCAATGTAATTAATGTAGTTTTACAATGCGGAACAAGTCTTAAATATTACAAATATCTTCAAAGTAATATAATATAGATAGGATGAGTACCATGTAAAATCCAAAATAAGTTTACTCAATGGACATGTATATATGCCTTAATTGTCACACAAATACCATGTGACATGCAACACACAATAGGGTGATAGAAACATGAATTCAAATAATAGCTTAGCTTCTTGCTCAATGTAGAAACTTCAATTAAAGCTTCATCATAATCTTGATCCATATATGTCACTCATTTTATGGATCAAATATAGGGATGTGTCTGAGTCATACAGGTAGATATCCATGATCCTTGTTGAGGATAAATAGTTAAATGAGCACAAATAAATTATACCAAGCATAAATTATCAGTATGCTTTGATTCCTGTACCAAATACACTACACAATCTGATGAAGTCTCCACACATTTAACTTTATAATTGACATTCACTGGCATTCTAAAAATTGATTAAATAACCAATGTCAAATAAATAAATGCAAGTTTGTGCACACACTATGGATTGAACATCGCAACTATAAAAACTAGTTTTATTTGGAACTTCTTAGGTTTTTGGTGAGCTATAATAACTTTTCATTCATGACCTACATCTAATGACACTAAAAGCTTAGATTCTACTAAATTTCTCTCATAAGAGCATAAGGACTCCTTTATTGACTCTCATAACTAGGTCCCCCTACTCTGATACTAGATGATGGGGTTTATAAGAGTCTGTGCAAGATTGAGAAAATAACATATTGGAATAATAGAGCTCAAACACACAATAAAAATAATATTTCAACACACTAAAAATATATTATTCACATTCTAATTATTTTGAATAATACATGGGCTATTAAATATCCAAGACTGACTAACCACTTCCTATAGAATAGGAAGTCAAGCTAACAACAAACCTATTAATAGAGATATGGGTATAAGTAAAATATATTATTTCTATAAAAAATATATTTTACTAACCAACTAACTATACATGATATATTGTAAATATATCAACGTAACTAACTACTGATTTACTATATGATAATTATTATTTAGTAAATATTAATTTACCTAACAATAAAAAAAATGTGAGCACTAATGTTAGGCTATCCCTAAAAGACTCATCATCTTTGGAAAACCATTGTCCTCTAGTGCATTTTTCTCAGCCAATGAGAAGATTGGGGGTCTTTTAGGATAAAGGAAAGATAATTTGTTAATAGAGAACTATTGCTGATTTGATCAAAATATGGTAGAGCATTCATTAGAAGGTGTTAGTTCATTGGTTGTTCTTGGTTAATGTGCTCCCTTTTCTCTCTTCTCACTTTCTCTATATCACCCATTCTTTCTATTTGTAACTCTCACTCTTTCTCAGATTCTAGACTCTCAGAAGGACTCTTTGATCTTGAAAAGCAAGGGAATATCTAAGATATTGTAAAAAATGCTCATCTTGATTAGGCTAAACCCTACCAAGCATTTTTAAGAACTGCCTCTTGATGCAATAAAAGACTTTCTTTACCTATCTCCTGCCTTGGATCTATTTTGAGTAAGATATGCATGATGGTATAGTGAAGCAGAATCTTCCTTGTCCATTGTCCTCTTTTCTGACCTCTTTTAGGGTGTTTTTAAGTTATCTATAAGTTTGGGTTAGTGTTATTTCTACCATTAATCTAAGCTCTCAGTGAGTCTTAGAACTCCTCTTTTTTTGCATTCATTGCTTCTTGAACCTAGTCCATGAAATACTTATGCAACTATCTTAATTTTGAGGTTATGTGAACTAGTATTATCTTCTATAGATCTAGTGTGAGCTCAAGATTATGGGAGTCTCCCTTTTCATTTGGTGCATCACCTTTTATCCTTATTAGGACCCCTTTCCCCCTTTCTAACCCTTTTCCCTATGACAACATTAGTTTGGGTGATTTATCAGAAGGAATTCAACCTTCTCCAAAGATTCAACCCTATTATAGGATATCCATAGCCTGGGGTTATTCCCATAGTGTATCTAAACTAGAGAGGGCCTTTAAAATCCTCTCCAAGGGTGCAACTTGATGCTACAATATTTTTTGGCATGCCTAGTAAGACTTCTACGTTGTTTACTAGTGAAGAATTTTGGTGTTCTCTTCATCAATAAGCCTTTAAAGGCAAGTGTTCAAACATCAATGGTGACTCTAAGCATCTATCAGTTGGTTTGATAAGCCTAACTAAGTGCCTAATCATCATAATCTTATATGTACAATAAACCATCTTTTAATCAATATACCTATTCTCTACCTAAGAGTCACACTTATCATGTAAACAATGTTTAGGTATTCCCCGCAAGTGGCCCTCAAATAACCTATCAGCCCTGTCATGGCCTTTGTCCTCCTCCCACCCCTACATATGACCAAGGTCAGCCTCCTTTACATTTAAATCAGTCCTCTAATTCCCCTTATCAAAATCAAACTTATCCTGCTATATCCTTGTCAAGAGTCAAGTAAACATTATTAGTTTATATTGAGTTGATAAGGGAGATGGGTAGGGATTTAGAGTTTTCTCCAATCATTGCTATCCATTTTCTACAAGAGGCAATGAGTGATATTCAGTTGGTCAAGATTATATGGTCAGTTTTTGAGGGTGAACAATGGTCATCTTGTAAGAATGAGGACATAGTAATGATGAGAATCATGATCTAAAATGCATATATTATGTTGATATATTATGAAGAGAAGTATGCTCATTTGGATCAGTCTTATGTGTCCCATCCCCTCTAAGAGCCTCAAGCTCAACCTTCAAGAGTTCTTGATCATCCCCATAGTCAACCTTGTCAAAGTTTATCCTTATCAAAACTTAGAGAAGTAATACTCGATTAAGGCAGAATAATCATAAAAATCAATGAGGGGGTTAAGCTTCAACATGAATTCTCCATTCATGTTATGGAGAGGATAAGGATATTATTACAAGATTTTTGGAACATGTGGACATACATTAAAGAAGATGACTATCCACAAGTTGAGAAGCAAGAATTGAAAAGGTGGGTATTATACACTAAAAAGGTTTTTGAGTAGTGGGAGAAAGATTATGTCAAACTTGAGCCAAGAAGTTTTCCCTCTCCTATCCCTACATGTATTCCCATTCAAGAACATGAAGCTATCCCATCATGGATCTTCTCCAAAACATTTGACCTTGGTTATGTCATGCCCTCACTTGTAAGACCACCCTCTCCTATAACCGTTCAAAAGGAAGAAAAGGTGTATGTTCCATAATCATTTCCATCATGGAAATTAATTAAAAAAGGCATAAAGAAGAAGGAAGAGGTATTAGTTGAGGCAATCTAAGAATCAATTTTGGTAGAAGAGGAGTTAGTTGTGTAATAATGAATCAAGAAACCACAACTCAACTCAATCACCTTGGTGTATAAGAGTTTTGAGACTCTCTCTCCTTTCCTCAAGAGCCACCAAAGAGAACATTTAACGTACCTAGCTAGAAAAATAATCTCTTAAGATGTAAGTGGAGTAAACTTATTCACCCTCCCACCATCTCCTTCTTAGAGAAAAAATATATTTTACAAAGGATATAAGAGAATCTTGCAATCATAGGTGAGGCACATGAGAATAATGAAAGTGTCTATGAGGAAAAAATCATGATAGGCACCCTGCTTCATAGGGAGGATCATGTTTCAACTTTCAAGCTATAAGAGCTTGATGATGAGTAATAGGATAACCTTCATGAACCTATTATAGAGGTCAAGGGAAGCTCAAGTAACTTAGAAGATCAATGGCAGCATTTATGCTTGGATTTATTGAGTAGAATGGAACAACTTAGTGTTTCAAACTTTTCGTAAAGAAGACAATCCTCAAGTTGAACATGGGGCAGACCTTGAATGGAATACTGAAAGTTTATTCTACATAGATCAAGAAGAGGATTAGAACTAGGTGCTTGAGGTTGGTTCACTTCAAGATGAGGTGTCAATTTAGGATAACCCTAATATGTTGGAATAAGAGGAAAGTATATCAGAGTTTGAGAAAGACAGGTGTGGTATTTCTGACCTTGGATGGTTAAGTCAACCCTCATTTATAGTTGAAGATCAAGATGAACTCTTGTGTGAGGTTGATGAAAGAGACATTTTAAATGATCAAGAGAAGTAGTTTGATGAACATACCAGTGAAAAATTTGAAGGGTTATGGTAACGATTCAATGCCATAACTAATGATTTATAAGATTTTAAGGGAAATGTCCTTCTTCTAAGAAACTATGAGCATGCTGCTCTAAGAATTATCAATCCTAATTTACACAAGGACAAGGGGGAAGGATATGGTTTTTTTGAACCATCAAGTGAACCAAGTGTAATTGCTCCCAAGAGCCTAAATGAAGTCTTCATGCAAGTATTTCTCAAGAGTGATGAGCAAAATCAAATAAGTGCTCCTAAAATCTAACATGAACCAAGCTTGGAATACTTGGACACGTATGTCTACATTGGAGATATGTTTGTTCCATTTCATCTATTAGAGAGCATATCAAAAGGATTGGCCATCAAGCTATTTGATTCACCATTTTTGGTACCTCCAAAGCAAGGTTTTTTCATCTTAGTTTTTTACAAGTGAATGATACTAAATTTTTTCCATTTGACCCAAGAGGGAGGTGCTTGTAAATTACTATACAATATTGTATATATTAGAGTAGATTTCATGTTTTATCTAAGTTCCTATGTGCACATTTATTTAGTAGGCTAGTTGCCCTCGATTTGTTTAGGTTAGTTTATTTTCATATTATGTGTTTCCTTTTCTAAAGTGCCTTGGGAAATTTGTTTTGTTTTGATTATTTTGGTCCTTGTTGTTTCAAGAGAGTGTTTTAAATAAAGGGATAGCCTTACTCAATTTAAATCAGCTTATAAATTCATACCCAATAAATTAGACAAGGTAACTAGTTTAGGTTATGAAGCATAGCAAGCATGCTTTCCTATGAATCACCAAAGATGTTGGCCAAATTTGGCCCACATACAAAGCTTCTACCTAGATAGATTAGATGAGAATATTTATTGATTTTCCAAATGATCAAATGACTTGAGCAAGTGAAGAATATGATGCATACCATCATTCAACATCATGTAGAAATGGATAGGTCAGTCTGGTTACACATTTTATATATGCACTTAGGAGGTCGACCAGAGCCAAAAGAATGCATGGACATGATGAATTTTATTCCTATATCATCCTCTACAAATTTCATGTCTTGATGAGTTGTCTATCTCAAGATCTAAGCCCTCAAAGTTGAATAAATAGAATGAAACATGCATGAGGATATCAAGTTAAAGCTACAATAATTAACCATTTGGATTTTAAAATACTTAAAAAGTAATATGTACATGTGGATGTATGTTTAGGTCTCATATAATAGATATTTAGATTTAAAAGGATGAACATACGGTTGACAAGTGTCAAAATCTTGGGTGATCAGATCAAAGATCTAATGGTTAGTGGGAGAGGATGATGTTAGTGGGCCCAAAAAAATCTATGGTGCACATTTAATCATATGATAAAAGATAAAAAGAAAGTGGTGGTTCAAAAGATCAGTGAATCCTAAAATAAAATGTCCAGGTGATAAGTGTCTTAAGCATGTTAAAGTATAAAAATATCTATGGTTCATATTTATTCGTATAGAGAAAGATCAACAGTATGAGCAAGGTCAAAAAGTCAATAGAGCTTAGATCAAGCATGAGGATACCAAGTGTCTAAATTTGATAGTCCTATATCAATAAGTTGACAGCCAATGAATAAAGGTGATCTTGGGAAACTTTCAATAGAGGTCAATGAATCTATTTTTAACCTAGGCAAGCAAATATATAAGAATCAAGTTTGAAGATGATTCATATTGAATTAGAATCAATATTATAGGGATTAAACATGACCATAAAATCTCCATGTAGGTAGAGTAGGTATTTTAGACCTAATATAGATATAATTGTGGTAAATTGTTATTGAAGTGAGGTCAAACACATGGCAAGATTTATTTTATTGATATTATAGCTATATGAAAACCAATAAATGTATTAGTTTTCATCTATAGTATACCTATGCTTAGAAATTGAAGTAGGGGAAAATATGAATGGTTATGAAGAATTGTATCATCTTCCAAGTAGTCATATTCTTAAAAAAGTAGGTACTTACTATCACTAAAAGTAGACATGATCATGGCTCTGTCAGGTCCATAGGTATGAGGACTTTATCTTCACAGTAAATCCAAGTGGAGGGTGGCATAAAATTTCAAAGCAAAAGGATTTGGGGATTGAAAAAATAAGTTGGAGCATTTAATAAATTTTTAGGCTGCCTAAGGGTTTTTATTCATAACAAGATCGAGACTCATCATCTTTGGCAAATTATTATCTTTTGGTGCATTTTTCTTAGCCAATGAGAAGATTTGGGGGCTATGGGACAAAGGAAAAATAGATTGTCAATAGAGAATTGGTGTTGATTTGATCAAAAAATGATGGAGCATTCATTAAAATGTGGCATATCATTGATTGTTCTTAGTTAATGTGTTACCTCTTCTCTCTTATCCCTTTCTCTATATCACCCATTCTTTCCATTTGTAACTCTCTCTCTCAAATTCTAGACTCTCACAATGACTCTTTGATCTTGAAGAGCAGGGGACTCTCTAAGATATTATAAAATATGCTCATCTTGATTAGGATAAACCATGTCAATAAATTGTAAGAACTACCTTTTGATACAATAAAATACTTTCCTTACCTATCTCTTACCTTGGATCTGTGTTGAGTGAGTTATGCATGATGGCATAGTGAAGGAGAATCTTCCTTGTCCATTGTCCTCCTTTCTAACCTATTTTAAGGTGTTTTCAAGTTGTTTGTATGTATATGTTTGTGTTATTTATACTATTTTTTTAAGATCTTAATGAGTTTTAGAACTCCTCTTTTTGGCATTCATTGCTTCTTGAACCTAGTCTATGAAATACTTATGCAATCAGCTTGATTTTGAGGTTGTGTGACCTAGTATTGTCTTTTGCACATCTAGTGTGGGTTCAAGCTTATGGAAGTCTCCATTTTTATTTGGTGAATCATTATTTAACCTTATTAGGAGTTATTTTCCTTCTGAAAACATTAGTTTAGGTGATTCATTAGAAGAAAGTCAACCTTCTTTGAATGTTCAACCCTATTATAAGATACCCATAGCTTGGGGTTGTTCTCATAGTGTATCTTAATTGGAGAGAGCCTGAAGAACCCTCTCCAAGGGTAAAAATTGGTGCTACAAAAGTTATGTTGCCATTATAAATTTTATAGCTTTGTCATTGTCTCAAGTATGTTCATTTATATAGTTTAAGTGACTTGTTGGTAAGTTTAGATGTTATAGTTTATATAGTTTGTCATAGTTTAAAAGTTGAAATCTTGAAACACTAAAATATGGCTAAGTTTGAAATTCTAAAACATTGAAATCTAAGTCTGAAATATGATAAGATTATCAAAAATCAAGAATTTGCATCATAGCTCCTAGAGTTCAAAAACTACTCTTAAACATCTTGAAACTATATATCTTAAATATAAATTAAAGTATAATAAAATAGATATATTCAAACATTTATATATATATATATATATATATATATATATATATATATATAGAGAGAGAGAGAGAGAGAGAGAGAGAGTTTGTTTCAAGCTCCTCTAGTCCCCAATGAGTATGCATACTATTGTTTAACCTTCATTTTACCTTCCAATATATTCGATCCATATTCATAATATAGTTTCATTAGGCCAAAGGCCCATGAATTTGTAAATGATAATTTATTAATGGAGGGAGGACATATTAGCTCCATATTTCCTTTAGGTAACTTGATGTATGTTGCATACCTTATTGCATACATCTATTGGACATTGTCCCTAGTTTGATATGATATTAACTAAACTTAGTTGATTAAATGAAGGGATTGACAACACCCATCACTTATCATATGGAGGCATGTTTAGGCTCAAAATAATTATTGAATGCATACATAGGGCTAAAGTTATTATGAGGTTTCTAATGATATCATCAAAGCAAATAACCTCACTCAATCAACATATTTTTATGGATGAAAAATTAAAACTAAAAATGAAGGGACCATCCCATAATAACACTATGGGACTTAGTTATTATGATCATAAGAGTGGGATGACTGGGGTGCATTCAAACAAGTATAATTCTCTTGAATAAAAAAATCATAACGACAAATCTTGGAACAATAATAAGCTCCCCTCGTATGGTTAGGGGAATATGTTTGGTGAAATAAATTGGAGAGCACACCAAATTCATGAGTGTTGCATTAAAATTTAGCTTCAGATTCTCTGATAAAATAGTAAGGAATAAATTTTTTAGATCATGCAATCACAATTTCTCAAAGATGGATTTGTGATCCAAGGATTCACATGGGGTTCGATATGGAGTGACTAGAGTTGAAACAATATAGCTTGATGATAAACAATTTTGAGAGGAGAGGATTGTAATGTCCCTTTTTTGCATTTAGAGTTTTTAATAACCATTTTCTAATATTGACTTAAGAAGGGGACTTTATGGGTCATGGGATAGTTATCCCTTAAGTGATCTTATAAGGAAGTTGCTTTTTGGCATTTTTGAATTCCCCCCTTAAGTGGAGCACTTCCTTTTGGAAAGGCATTTTTGGAGGGAAGGTTATAAAAAGGAAAGAGGAGGTTCATTTGAAGGAGCATGTTATTTTTATCACTAAATCCAAATATTTAAGCATGATTGTTTGGATTGGCAGCCATTGAGGACTAAAACCCTCATTAGATAAATGTTGGGGATGAAAACCTCCAACCACTGCTTGGGTGACTTAATTTAGAGGTCATATTTGAGTAGAAATTGGTGGTTTCAAGATTTTAGGGCATCATTTCAATAAATCACAACAACTGGGAGGATTATTAAAGTGTGGTAAGTCTGTTATCCACCCTATCTAGGGAAACAATCCACATTTGAGGCCATCTTTGATCAACAAATTGCTTGGGAAGGCCCTCCTAGGGTAACAACCCACTTGGGAAGACAAAATTATAACTTTAGGGCAGATTTTGATGTTTTCATGGTTTTTCAACATTCATTCTATCGGTTCGTATTTTTTATTGTAATTTTTAGACCTTGAAATAATTCAAAAAAATTAGATTTGAGATATTTTTGCATGGGTGTATTTCTATAATTTTTGGAAAGTGTTTTGGTGAATGAAATATTATATTTGTGCCCTAAAATTGGCATATATAGAATTATAAATTTTATTCGCTTATGGTTTGAATCATAAATAAAAAATTGCGTGAGTTTATGTTAGGGTTTGTTGGAAAACTCAAATTTTTCTGATTATGTCCTAAAAGGGACATTACAACACTTCAAGACATATGGGGGGATTTACCCCTTAAGGAATGAAGGAAAAAAATCTCTCATTACTTAGAGGTACTATAAAATATGAGTAAACATTAGAATTTTATTTTATTGGTGTATGATACCATGAAATATCCATCAATGAAGACCATATAAGGTCTCATACACACATGCATTGAACCACATGTGATTTTCGTAGACTACATTATGCCACCATAAGAAGTATATGTGATATTTGGTGGAGGTAGATTGATGATATTTAAGATATCACAAACCTCTAGAGGTGGTTCAAAAGTATTGGGTGGACATAGAGCTTGAACCATAAGCCAAAAAAATGGGCTTGGCAGTATCACTAGAAATGTTTTATGAGAATCCACCTGGATTAATTCTCATCAGTTGACTGAAGAGTTTTCAAAGCTTAAACCATGTTGATAATGTAAAATTGGTATGCTGAAATAAATATTAGCTCTTTTTAAATGTGTGAATCAATCAACCCATAGGTTTTATCCAGCCTATTTTTGAACTTGATCATTTTATCCTCATATTTTGGTTTAGGTTCCTTCTCTTGAGAAATACACCAAAATCCTCTAATTCTCAATAATCCTACCAATACATGTATTGTTCTTTTGTTGTTGTAGACACTACAAATTATATAACACATTAGACTTGTACACTTGGTAAATACATATAATGGATGCACCTTCAAATTCTAGACCTTTCCTACTACCAAAAGGCTTGCATACACTATTTATCTATGCCTAATTGCTTATCTCTTAGTCTGACCAATGTTATTATGATGAATCAAACCTCTTATCTCACCTACAATGTTATAAACCTGCTTATCTTCCATTTGTGTGTTCTAAACCTACACCTATTTTGCAACTACTAAAACACTTGTGTCCCAATCAGATACCTATGTCAATGCAAGTGTCTAGTGCCATAAAGCCATCTAATTTACCAATGAAACATATTACTATGGTCAACCTAAGTGATTTAATGTGGGATATTTTCCAAATGGATTGATATAAATTCAATATCAACCTTATTCATTCTTCACCTAGGAAACACCTATAAAATCACAAGGTAACTTACCAAAGGCATTAAATCAATTACTCACAAGAGTAAAAATTCCCTATTTTCTCCTATTTCCATATCAATGATAGGGATAACATATGTATAGATCTAAAGTACTAAATGATCACTCCATGAACCACATTTTCCAAGTTAAAAGAAAGGTCATAATTGTACTTACTTATCACACATTACATGATTTACACACATAATCCAAAATGTAGGGTATAATTACACAAGTCTAAGGCCCTCTTCAGAGTATTTAATATGTAGACAATACTCATTAATAGAGGGGTCTTTGGGGTAGACTGACACTATGTGCACACTAACATTTTTTTCACAACCACTATGAAGATGAAAAAATAGGATTTTATTATTTGACAAGGAGCACTAGTCCATGACCCAGATCTAAATTCACCAAATCAAAGGTGACATAGAACCCATAAGCATCCAGATGGTCACATCTAGTTTCAACAAGTATTTCATACTAGATACTTGTGTCTAAATCAAACTGTAGTGCCAACACAACCATCCTAGGTCGACACAAGTATCCATAACTATAGAGGTACAATTTATAGAGTCAAACAACTATTCTAGAATCTAGATTCATTCCACTTTATGTCTATTCCAAATTTGGATTTGTGTTAGCATTAGAACTAAGTATCTTGTTTTCATTACTATTACAATATCTAGCATAACTATACTTTGTATCTTTAGCATATCTCAACATAATCAATTCAATATATGTTTTATATAAGTTTCATAAATAATTGATCTACTTTAGAGATCATCTACCATCCTTTCTACCCTAGGTTATCCCTACCCTTTTAACCTAAGATTCCCCATATCTATATTTTAAGGTTAAACATTTGGTGAACCTGACTTGTATGAATGTAATTTTTTATTATTATTAGGGTTTCTAGTCAACTAGGGTTTCAGATTGTTATAATTTTTTAGTTATTTCTTATATTATTTTGTATATGACCTAGGCATATCCATAGATTAGGAGGTGTGCCTATTAAACACATTTAGATTCCCCTTCTACCACCTAATACAGATAGAACCAATGAGGACTTAATCATATAGATCATGATGATACCAATATTTAGAATGAAAAACACACTGATGATGTTATAACAGAAGAAGATTTTGATAATGAAAACCATGTGTCTAAAGAAAAAATGAACACGAGAAAATAGATCACGAGTAAGTACAATTAATTGCATTGTTTCATGATCATATTCATCAAAACCCTAAAGATATTAATGAAATCCTAATAACCATATTAAAAACTAAAAAATAAAAAACATAACTGAACAAGTAGATCCAACTATTGATAATGTTATTCAAACTATGGGTCATCACCATGTACAAATAACCTTCCCCTTGAGCACATTACTGCTTCATACTTTTAATGGGGACACATGTGATGTATTTCAACCCTTGTTTCCTAAAACTAGTATTTCTATATCTGTCATGGAAAACTTAAATCCTTCAACTCAAATACTAGTTTCAATGCCTATATCTACCCAACCTATGAGTACACCTCCTTTGGTGACTTATTAAATGTCTAACCTAAAATATCAAGAGGTGCAATCCCTTATCTAAACTATAAAACTTTTGAAAACTAAGGTTACAGATATGGAACAAATATCTATGAAATCTCCTTATGTTATTGATTCATAAGAGGTGTTGCATAATCCTCTCATACTAGAGATTATTTTCACCTCTTGGTAATTGGTTTTGTTTCACCTAAGTTCACATTTTATAATTGAAAGGGTGATCCTAAACATCTTTTATCTTTCTATGCGACATGTCTTGGTTATACTTCCAATGATAAACTTTTGACCAAATTATTTCCAAGGAGTTTAAAAGATTATGCTTTGAGGTGGTTTTATGATTTACCAATTCAATCAGTAAATGCCTTCAAATCCCTTATAGATCATTTTTTAGCATACTTCTCTATTAACATTATCAAAAAAAATTCCTATGCCCAAATTGTAAAAATCAAACAAGGAACTAATAAACCGATCAATGAATATATTGTAAGATACAAAATAATGTTAGTTAAAATGACCAATCCTATGATAGATAAAGAGGTTCAAGATATTTTCAAGTAAAGTTTTATTCCTCCTTTATATGAGTCCATTGTTTTTAAAAAGTTCAAATCTTTTGATGACTTATGTTATATTATTTATGATCATGAAATGAAACTTAACTCATTGAATAAACTTAAGTATGCATAAAATGCATCAACTACATCTACATCTAATACTAAGTTTATTATCAAGGCAAGTTATAAGGTAAAACCTCTATCTCTAAAAAATAAACAAACACTATGGTTAATGTGGTGTCAAAATAACTTAATTATCTTGTCTTATCTAATGCACCATGAAGACAATTTACATGCTTTCCTAAGTCTCCTACTTCATTATTCACATGGCTTTTAGAGTGTCATATTATATCTTTCCCTAATCCTATTAAGGTTGATATGAGTAGACATATACCCAAAGGGTATGATGCACATGATTATTATATCTATCAACAAGTCCCTCAGCATTATATGAATAGATGTTTTAACTTAAACCATAAGATCCAAGACCTCATCGATGACCAAAATATTACATTTGATGATCCCCTAGGGGGATCATAGTCACAACCTAATGACCACCACAAGTAGAAAATATTTAATAATCATTTATAAAATCATTCAAAGAAGGATCCAATAATGTAAATGGCATATAATATGTACCCTCCTCCATCTCATCATGAGTACCCATTGGATGAGATTATTGGTACCTATATGTGGCATAGACCTCCTCCCTCCATTACTTTTGATGACAATGAAATTATTGATGATGAATTAGATCTTCATTCATTATTTATTCAAACATACCTTGACCACCAACCTATACACAATGTTATGATTAATAATGGTGCAAGCGATAATGTTTGTACTATGACATTACTTAATAATTTGGGTTATAGAAATCATGATTTACATCATTTGACTAAATAATTTAGAGAATTTGATGGGACATCATAACAGGTTCTTGGTGAGATTGAATTACCTTTGTAGGTGGCTCTTGCATATGTGGTTACTAACTTCTTAGTTATACCTTTCATGGGTGTATTTAATATGTTATTGGGATGACTTGAGTACATACACTTTGAATAATAACTTATACAATGCATGGGTGTGTTAAATACATTCATGTCAATCACGCAATTGAAATTTTTAGAATTCCATATGAACATCCTCTTAATCAAGAAATATTTATATCCATATAGTTAATTATCAAACCTCTTATGGTTAGTCCTCCAAAAAAGGGTAAGCAATAGGTAATTCCATTTACTAGGTATCCAATACTTGAGATAGCTTTGCATTAGAGATCCACAGTGGGTTTCATAAAATACTTATATATTTTTCACCATACTTAAATATCTAGATCATATGCATATGTTCTTATTACTATTGTTTTAAATAAAATGTAGACCATCCAGTGATCGATTCCATGAATCCCTACTCCTACTATTTATGTTTCATGACTACAGTCATATTTTACATATACAGAGCATCACAAATGTTATAGTGATAGATATTTCACCTATACATGCTCCTTAGGATCACTTTGAATGAATTAATAGCTATTCAACTAGCTAGGCACATAAAGTATTCAGATTTGAAATGTGTCTTATGCATGAGACATTTCCATGAAGTTTGGAAATCTATGATCTATGCCCACTAACAAGTTTTAAACGTGTTTATATGATCACTATTTAATTAGGTAGTGAAGATATACCAAGTAATAGCATAAATGGTGGGAGTAGTAACACACATTTATCATTGTCATCTTTAATAACCAACACCAATAATTTTGGGCTTTCTCAAATCTGCATTCATGCTTTGTGCATCTATCATCATTATCAAGTTTATTCTTGACAAAATCTACAGTTATATTCATAAAATCTACCACCATGTGAGGCTAGTCTGACTCATCATCATTCCACACTTACAAGTTTGTAGATCTATGCATCTTGATTGTTAGTTTTTGACAAGGAGATTAGTCTTTTGTATATATGTATGTGTCATCTATACCTCGGTTGTCAATTGTCTAATAGTTTTATTAGTAGTGTGTAGTCAATAATAGATAGAGTTTATTTATTTGATATTAGATAAGTCTATACATTAAAATAGTCTTTAATTTAGAGTAGAAATTTTGAATTTAGGTTCATAATTCATAGTTTATGATTAGAGCTATATAGTTGTAGTTAATTTATATTATAACTTAAGGTTATATGTCAATCATAAAAAATTAAAGTCAAAAATGTCAAAATGAAGTGAGTTGAGTATTAAAATTAAGAGTCATTTTGATGTCAATAAAATGTGTTAATATTGTTAAAATAAAAAATCTCTTTTGTACGGATAAATTATTGGGTGAATATGATATCTTGAATCAAAAGTGTTAGTTATGTGTGTGGGGGAGTCTTGTCATAAAAATGGCATGCACAGGTTGAGCATCATCGACACATTCACTGAGTAAACAATTTCACCTATTGGAAATCAAAATCAATGGAAGAAGGAGGTTTCCAAAGCCTTTCATCAATCACCAATGATGAGGTCCATATGCTTTAGTGGGGCATTTTATTTCAGTTGTGTGTTTGATTTAAGTTGTGAATGAATATGAACAAGTGTTATATTTTTTTCATATTTGTAACAAGTGAGCTGAACATTCCTTTGTATTTTATCTAAATGTAGGATAGTAAAGAGAGCTGATAAAAGTATTTCACATCATGAAGTGGTTGGTGTTAATCCACTTACAAAACCATCTTTTTGTGGTTGTTGGTAAATCACTTGAAAACCATCCTTTTTTGGTTGTTGGTAAGCCATATGCAAACCCACCATTAACATTTATGGTTGTTTTAAGAAAATCACCAAATCATGAGCATAAATGAAGATACAAAATTGATGTTTTCCCCATGTTCACATTAAGGGGGTTTATGCTAGGAATTAATAATGTTCAGAAGGAGTGAATGTTAGAGTTTTATAGTGTTAATATTACTAATTATGTGTTATTAATAATGTTAGAATTATTCATGTAAATAGTAAATATAAATATTGTTAGATTTGTTGAATAAATAACTCATATAACAATATTAGTTGTGTGAGTTACAACAACTCATGTAGAATAGTGTAGAGTTATCGGAGTTATTTATTTATAGAGATTCACTCTCCTTGGATATAGGAGTCAGCTCACCTATATATATATGTGTGTATGTATGTTTTTCTATTGAATATATGAACACAAGATTATTATTGAGAACTCTCTATGTTTGGCTTCTCAATTTTTTCTCACCATGCACTTAGGTGGGTAGCAATTATTTTATTTATATTGAAAAATAAACAATAAAAGAGGATTCCTATGAATCATTAATCCTTGACAAATATTTCAATATATGTATATAGATACATATACCAATATCGATAACTTATCATAAAATTTTAAATACTAATTTTACAACCTACCTACAGGAAAATATATGTATATAATTGTAAATTTTATTTATTAAGTGAATGTCTTATTACAAGAATCATGCCCCTTTTACATTATCAATTATAGTTATACTACAAACTAGAGAACCTATAAATTTTAGAGCAAGTCATAACAATTATATTTAATATAAAAAAAATTAAACAAATATATAAGCTGAACACAAATTCTATAATCAAATTATTAATATTCAATACTGAATTCAAATATGAATCCTATAATAAATTGATCAATATCTAACAATAAAAATAATAAAATTGTGTCTCTATAAATTAACCAAGTACCATTCACCTATCAACCACATAAAATAATAAGTCAAGACATTGGAAACTTACAATTAATTCACTGTCTATTGGAAAAATACATGAAACAACTTAAGAGCTTATTTTAAAACCCTATGATATAGAGAGGTGTTTAATGTGGCCATTTTTTATTATTATTATTTACGACCTTGTTAATCTCATTTTGGCTCATGTCTAATTATTACAGTTAGTTACAAACCATATTATTTTATTCCTATGGAAGGGAAGTTATAGATACATGACATCTCTATTATACTTAATGGACATAACCATTTCAAAACTATCATAACCCATTAAAGTTTGAGAACTGAATAGACTATGCCAAAATATTTATGAATATTTTTAATCTAAAACAAAGAAATGTTTTAAAATGGATGATTATTCATGTTGAGTCATATTATTTTCAAAGTCATTATACACTAATCATTTGATTGTTGATTCTTTTCATTTAGATGTAGATATGTTGCCCCTATGATTGATATGTAAATAGAAGAAAATAGGGAAGCTTTGATCATGCAAGTGCTTAATTGAATGCCTTTGATAAGTTGCCTTGTGAGTTTCTAGGTATTTCCCAAGTGAGGAATAAATGAGGGTTGATCTAGTATTTATACCAATCCCTTTGGAGAATATCTCACACTTAGGTCAACCATAAGAATATGTTTCATTTACAAATTGGATGATTTTATGGCATTGGAAACTTACATTGGGATAGGACACTTACATTGACATAGGCATCTGTTTGGGATGCAGGTGTCCTGGTAGTTAGAAAATAGGTGTGAGTCTAGAACTTGCAAAGATGGAAGATAAATATGTTTATAACATTCTAGGTGAGATTGAAGGTCTGAGTCATCAGAATAACATTGGTCAGACTAAGAGATAAGCAATTAGGTACAAAAATATAGTATGTGTGAGCCTTTTGGTAGTAGTAAAGGTCTATAAGCCGAAGGTATATCCATGATATGTATTTTCCAAGTGTATAAGACTAAGGTGTTATATAATTCAGAAATAGTGTCTACATTTCCCCCCTTTAATGTAGTAATGAAATTATTGGTTTAAAGTAGAAGAAATGTGGACCTAGGTGTGTATAATACACTATGTCTTTATTTAAGTCAAACTTGAGTGTTTTGTTGGTGATTGACATGCAATCAAGAACATGTTAAAATATATAATTAGTGCATATAATCTAAAATTGAAAGAGAGTAAGGTTTAGGAGTACATCTATGTATTGATGTAACTATCTTGCCTTTTGGTAATTTTATTTGAAATAAGTAACATTATAAATCACTAAAAATGAGATTAGGATAAAATATAAAATTTGAAAAGTATGTATATCTAAAGATATAGAGAGAGATTGGAGGACACATGCCCCCAACCTTGAAGAAAAGGTGAGTTTCCACTTGACAATTGACATGAGCTCAACCATGCAACCCAATCATACTTATAAATTGGTGAGTGTGAGTGAACCAAGCCAACTCACACTATAAAATTGGTGAGGTTAGATGATGAAATCAAGTCCAACCTATAAAGTTGGAAATATTGAGTGATTTAATCATCTCAACCATACCAAAAAGTGAACTGACTATTGCAATAAATTGACTGAATACAACCCATAATAGTCCAACTTGGTGGTGCTAATTGTTCTTAAAAGTGTTTGAAATTTGAAATTGATTTGATTTTACAATATTAGGAACACATTGCATAGCATATGCATCTTAAATAATCTCATGCTAAAACTATGTACAATAATGGTACCAATGTATAGAATTCTACCAAAAATATGTATATGGATCATATAATTATGTAGTTTGGCCAATTTGAAATTGTGTAAGTATGGAGAATATGTTTCCAAAACATGCGCCCAATATTATATGAAAACTAATATAAGTGTCAATGTGGAAGAAATGTTTCCAAAACATGTCCCCAATGTAATCTGGGTATGTTGAATACTAAATAAGTGTGAAGAACATGTTTCCAAAATATACCCCTACTAAATCTAAAATTGTGACAAATATGGACAACATGTTTTCAAAATATGCCCCCACTATAATCTGAATCTATGAAGTAATGTGAAATATGGTCCAAGCAGACCTCAAACAAGGGACATGTTCAAATACCGCACAATCTAAGGGACATGACTTAGTCAAATGTACACAAATCAATAATTACATATTCTAAAGTCAACATAAAACAAATAGTGACATATTCAAATATCAAACAGGTAAATAAAGGTAGGGGTCACATGAAATAGATTATATTCAAATGCTCAAACATGTAAGACAATATCTAGGCAAAACATTCA
This sequence comes from Torreya grandis, assembly GCA_037957365.1. Taxonomy (NCBI): domain Eukaryota; kingdom Viridiplantae; phylum Streptophyta; class Pinopsida; order Cupressales; family Taxaceae; genus Torreya; species Torreya grandis. The sequence continues at coordinate 207,667 of JARHVA010003106.1, read as the reverse complement.
AAGAAGTGCATAAATGAAAGCATAAGTAGCTAACATAATCATATCATACTAGTCCCTAGATATATGTGTTAGCAAAAAACATTAAGTACATAACATATCAAGTACACTATAAAAGATATAATCATAGATAAAGGCATGTATAAGTACACATATAGGCTCAAACATGATAATATAAAATTACCATATAATGATATAAACTAGATGTATCATGATCATAGAGGTGGATGCTACCAATGTCTTAATGACATGAGTAGAGGGAAAACCCAATATCCAAAAGTACATGTATCATGTATCTATGTATGTTTAATCACAATCAAAAGATGTGTGAAACATGTGTATTTAATAAATATTGATATGCCATCTACCAATATGGAACTGAAAACATATATGCCAAGGAGCTAATATAATATGTAAATGTTGATTTTTTTTTGAATTTTTAAAGTTTAAAAAAAAAAAAATTATAAATGTCTCCTCAACATGAACTTAGTGTAATAAACTAGTGATGCTACCAAGGAGCATGCATAGGTGTAATATCTATCACTATAGCATTTTTTATGCTCTGTGTATGTAAAATATGACTGTATTCATGTAATATCTATCACTATAGTCCACTTGTTATATATTCCAAATCCAAAACTATGTTAGTATCAAAACCAACTAAGTATCTTATGTTCATTATCACTTCAATATTTAACATAGTTTTACTTTTTATTGTTAACATATATTAACATAACAAATTCAATATATAGTTTATCTATGTTTCTTAAATAATTGACCTACTTTAAATATAATATACCATCCTTGTACCCTAAACTATCTCTACCCCTTGAATCTTAGATTCCCCTTATCTAAATTTTAAGGTTAAACAACTAGATAGTCTTACCCATTCCAAATAACAAGAATTAGAAAAGAGGCTATTTTTGATGAAGTAGGTTTGCCCAAAAAACTATTCCAAATTTTTTTTCAAGCATGCTCCATTGGGTAAGAATCATTTGAAACTTCTTGATGACATTTAAAAAAAACAATTAATTATATAAACTCAAGTTATGGCTATTGGAATATTTTTATATAAACCTTAAATAATTTTAATTTAAAATTTAAAATTGTTTTTTAATATAAAAATCATATCCAATGTAGCCTCAACAAGTAGCACATCCTAATTCAATGCTAGGAATTATTGGATATTTTAAAATCTAATCACAACTTGGAATGATTAGCCTCTACGTATTTTTTAAATTTTTTTGTTCGTCATTGCATCATATAAATCTAATCACCTATTTCCATGTCTTATAACCATATTCATCATATGGAAAGGGCCCATGATGAAGGTGTAAGTTTGAGATAAAATTATTGGAAAATATCAAACACAAATAGAAGTTATTTCACATTTATAGCTTGAAATGACCCCCCAATGAATTATTGAAAAGATTGGAATTTTAGATTTCTAAGGTATAATAATGGAAAATCAAAATTATAATCCAAATTTACGTATACATGATTGACTTTATTTGTCCATATCCACTAATATGGTTTGTCCTCATCCAAGGATAATAGATGAATTATTATACTTCCAAGGTGGATTACTCCATCCTCCCTTTTGAGTGATTTCATTTCTTGTTGTAATTTGGTTTTATATAATGGGGTGCTTCACTCTAAAGAGGGTATTGTGGTGAAAGAGGGTGGTGTAGTTACATTTTAATATATATTATTTGGGTTTTTTGGTTTCATTTTTTTGTTGAAAGATTTTTTTTATTAACATATAAGTAATTTATTTAGTTTAGAGTATTGTCCATCAGATTTTATATTAAATTTATATCAGCTCAAGGTAATCCAACCCCAAGAAATCCAAGGCTAACTATCTTAGGAGGTTTAGGGTAGCCAAGAGGGTTAGCTTGCTTATATATATTAAAGAAGGGACTGCTGAACTTATTAAATGGTATCGACCCTCCATTAACAATGTTGTGTTAGAATTTCTTGTCGCTATGTAGCCCATTAAAACCCGTTTGATGGAGGGTTTAAGCTCTACCACATGGGATTAATATGTCACCTCTAACTAACATTATGGGGTATGGTTTCCACCCTCCTTGCTTATGAGTACAAGCTTATAATCCTTCATGTTGTTGGTGTTCCATTAGCAAAGCTTTGTTCATAAGAAATTCCTTGGAATATTCTAATTTTAAAATTTTGAATTTTAAAAAATATTTTTTGGAGGAAAATTAGGAAACATTTTGACTGAAAAAATGAGGGAGTAAATAAAAAATGGGAAAATTTATGAAACTTCTTCCATTGATTGCACAAGCATTCCATATCTATAATTATATTTGAAAATTTTTTATTGTAGCTCTTGAAATTAGGGTTTTATAAAAAAAAGGATCTAAAATCACCTCTCAATCAATATGATTTGGGTCACATCATTGTAACCCTATATTTATGGAAACCCCCTCTATAATAACCTCCATATATGAAAATTTCCTCACTAAGATTCCAAATCTGAAAAAGCTGACAAAATCTATGCCAGTGTCTCTTATCATTATTGACCTTACAAAAACAATCCAAATTCCTAGGGGCTAACAAAAATATTTTGATACCATGTTAGAAGATAATTTTGGATTTAGTTAGCCCTAGAAAAACATCAGTGAGGGATGAATGTAACAACTAATTTATTTTATCATGTAAAAGGTAATCAATAATTACCCTACAAATAAAATTAAGAGTGCAATAATTGTCCAAACTTTAGTGGTGTTGATAGACAAAGTAATTACGTAGAGATAATGGTGATACAAATGAAGGCACTCATTCCTTATATTTAGTGCACATTTTAGTCAAATGCATAATGAAATTAAAGTGTCTAACCCACACCTTACAAATAAATGGTTAAGTGGTCAACCATCACTTGGGAAAGGGTTATAAGTGTCACATTAAACCCATTTACTAAGCACAAGCATGGGCCCCCACTTTTATAGATATGTCATTGAACAAAAAAAACCCATTAGTTAATCCTGTGACTTACTATAATGTTCCCTAAAAGGTCAAGTTGGAATAGCCAAAGGGTCAAAGACTCTAGATTATTTTGGTTTTTTTGAGCTTGTTGCTAACATTGTTGTTGTTGTTGGATTTAGTGCTTCTCATAAACTCTTTATTCCCAATATTTTTTGGGTGCATCATTGAAATCATCAAGAGCTTAGAATTGGAGATTAAGGAGGTTAATTTAAAAGGTGGATCATGGGAATTTTAGTTTAAGATGTAGGATAATGGGAAGAGTAGCTTGTGCTTAGAATAAATTTGTGCCTCCAGATATTAAACTTAATATGTGAATAAATACTAACATAAAAAAACAAAAATCAATCACACAAAAAAAATCCACAAAGAACCCATAAAAACTACAGTAAGAGTAAACAAATAACAAATAACCTATCTAGTTTCTAATTCATTCAATGAAAGAGAAGAAACAAACAAAATATGTGATTAAGTTATGCCTCAAATTCATTCAAGCAACACATAATCCTATATCTACTTGCTGACATGGCAAAGGAGGGTACCAAGATGTACATGGAAGATTTAGTTCTTATATTCATAATAATCCAAGTAATCCATTATTGATATGATAGTTACTTGAGTTTTCCTAATATGTCTCCAATAATAATTATAATACCTCTAAAGTACAAAAAGAATAGCTCAAAATAATAATAGAATTATACTATAGATAACATAGCTATGATGAATGGCAATAGAGACTAAACCATCAAGATATATGATGTACACCTTGATATATGAAATTGCAAGTGATGGTAAGATTATATGAAAGCTAAGAAAATATATTATGTGCAAGATTGTGAGTGAAGCTAACAAGCATACAATCAATTAACATGACCATTTTATGTGTAGATGATGAAATAACACTAATGTAATGTCTGAAATGATGTAAAATCAAAATGGATGCAATTAAGAATACATGAAAATCACCAAGTAAGATATATGCACATATACCTAGAATTATGGTATTATTAATGTATATATACAATGCAAGAGTTATGAAAAAATCACTGAAATGATGAAAGTACAAATAGTGATACACAAAATCAAAATCAAGCTTGTGACTAAAATCAATGTAAAAATTACCAAAATTATCATAATCAAGAATTCAATGTTTTACTATGAAAATATGGATTCTATATGTAATATAAGGGATAAAATATGATGCCAATGCAATTAAAAATCACGAGATATACACTCAAGGAATCAAGGATAAAATGAGAATCTAGAAGAAGCAAAATGTGCAATAATAGAATCAAGAGAAGACAAAGAAAATTTTTATCCTTAGGTTGATATGAATGTAAGAACAACAAACAAGATGTGAAATAAAATATATAAAGTAGGGAAGACCACCTTGAGAGGTCCTAACCTATGTATTAAAAAATGTGGGTACCTAATGGGTACCCATGAAAAACTTGTAAACATTTCCCAAATGGTTAGATTACCCATTAACTGTGAGCCTGTTAACAGGCTAAAAACTACAGTTAATGACAGGTGGTTACTTATCATTAACCATGATTTTTGATCTGTTAACTAGCTGATATCCACCAAATTTAAAAACATATCAAAACTAAATAAATATGTCACATTCTATCTCATTTCCATCAATTTTTTCTTGCCTCTACTTTGTTCGTGTGTTGTGAACCTATGCATGTGTGAGTTGAAGCTTGAGGGTTTTAAAAAGTTAAATACTGATACTAGTAGCTATGGCCCATAATACCCATCCTGCTCATAGATTGAGCCTCATCATGGCCTTAGCCCTTAGAGTTGGGTGTAATCAACAATGTAGCAACCACCACTAGTAGGTTTGAGGCTATTGATTGTCTAACCATTTGGGAAATTTTTACATTCGACTGTTATGGCCTTTGAGCTATATATGTTTTAAAATTTATATTATAATTTCTAGCCCCCTATAAACTATTTAATAATTTTATAATTTATTTAATACAGTGACCACTAATCAATTTGAGTCTTGGATAATTCTATATCAAATACCAAAATGGCAAATAGTAAATAATAAACACTAAATACTAAATATAAAGATTGTAATAACCACTAATTATAAAAATAGAAAGGAAGGAAATAAATCTATAATAAATCAATAATGTATTTTTAATAATACAATAGATATAAAGTCATCGCATTTTATCATATTGTTATCTTATTCTCTCAAGTTTTGAAAGTTGAGTATTTAATTAAATATTTTATCATACTATAACTTCATAATCACTAATGTGTATCGTATACTATTATAACTTGCTAGGTTTGAGCTCCAAATTTTAAGACTATTTAAAATTGCACATTGACATATTTTAAATTCGAAATTGCATCTAATTCTCATGGTAATAGTCAGCTTAAGAAGTCTTATGATACAACCTAGAAACATTATGTTGACAACACAAAACTCAACTCTATGATATGTAATTACCATGGGTTTAAGATGAGTGCAGGGGTGAATCACCTCAAGTACCACATAGCACAGATTCCTAAGAATGATGTGTGGCTATGTGATAAAACATCACATGAGGCTCAAATGGAGATGGTTGTTTTCATAATAGTGTATGAGGATAAAAAAAGAAAAAAAAAATCATTTCTAAGGCATTTGAAACCATATCAAATAGGGGGACACAAGAGCAAAATCTGATGAGTTAACAACCTATGGGTCTTCTATTACCTCAAGGGTGATTCAAAGATGGTCCTCACCAAGTGGAGAGAGTGTAAGTTCACATTTACATGGTTTTTTGGTTCCTTGAAACACTCTTGTAGCACAACCTTCACATGAAGGTACAATTTAGAACAATGAACTATATAATGAATCAAGGGTGGTAGTGGCAAAATTTTGGTACTATAATAACATTCCATTCAATGGGGTGAGAAGCTCATACTAGGATAATCTGGTAACTAATTTGATTGTTATTAGAAAGGGGTTCAAATCCCCTATTCCTCATGACTTGAGAGGCCCACTATTAGAGGATGTTATGAAAGATACATATCTTATTGTAGATGAGAAAAAGAGAGTATGGCATAAAAAGGGTTGTAATTTTTGTTTGATAAGTAGATGGATGGAAGGAACCACACCTTGATTAATTTTCTAGTGGCTTCAAGTGGATAATTAGTGTTATTTAAGTCCATTGATTCCTTTGACAAAGTGAAAAATGCACAAACTTTGTGTGATATATTATATTAGGTGGTCATGGAGGTGGGTGTGAAGAATGTCATCCAAGTTATGATCAATAATGCAACAATGTATATAACAGTGGGGAGAATTATTGAGAAGATACACCCATCACTTTTTTGGATCCCATGGTCAACACATTGCATTGATCTCATAGTTGAAGACATAGGAAAGATGTCATGGGTAAAAATATGGTCAAAGAGGTGAAATATATCACAAAGTACATCTACTATAATAACCTTGTTGGGTTAGACATATAAATGCATGATTTTTTTTAAAATAAAGCACATATATATAAATAGACTACATTATGAAAGTCTAACATAGATCACATATATACTCGAGTGATAACAATAAGTACACATTACATTTTATATCACAAAACTCTAATGTCATGACAATGCTTCATAAAATGGATATAGAAAGTAATGCCGTAGCTCAATGACTAATACAACTCCACAATCATCACTATCAATATATGATAATAAGTAATTATAATTCTTCATGACAATATTCAATCTAATACAATGTACATAATTTAGATACCTGGTTCCTTGGAGCATGATTTCCCTAAACTTTTAGTATCTATGACAATCTCAAGTGTTTGTCTTGATAAGTAGTACTATTACGGGGAGGGAGAACATCATCTGAATAATTTTCTACACCAACCATAGACCAACGACCCCCCACACTAATCCCAATAGGATATGGCCCTCCCTTTATGGATGAGTAGATAGTGATGGCATGAGAATCCAAAGAGAAGCTAGTACCCGTGTGTTGTATGATTTCTAACTAACTAAACATGTAGTGTATCATAGAAAAATTAATCTATTATAAGATATCACACATACATGTAAACCATATTCATGAAATGATAATGTCTCACTAAACATAATTTAGTCCAAAGTTTTACAGATAATAAATAATGATATAGATCAATCAAGTTCATACACACCACTTGATAGGATTGACTTCATCTAATATTGCAATGCTAGTAAGCCAGTGAATTCTATCTCACTCCTTACTCTGCATTAGCCATGCAGATTGATCAAATATAAATTCAACCATAAGATTCATCAACCTACATCTTACTATGACATGCTTATACATAGGAGTAATAACATCATAGAGTAAGTCCATTTAACATATGCATGAATCTTTCATTATATTCTATCCCATACTAGAAATAATAATTACAAATATATCACCAAAGTAAACATACAATTTAATTATACAATTCAAACAATGTAATTGATTTCCAATTATCTACACCCTATGACAACCCATATTATCACAGTCTCGTGTTCTAAGATTTAACTACTAGTTTTCTACAATCAATCATATGAAGTAGTCTTAAATAAATAGAAGCACAAGCATTATATTAGTAACTATATATAATAAAACAAGTCACTATGCCCACTTAACACAATAATATTTCAACACAACATTTCCTAAATTCACAAAGTTTGCATGCATGCATACATAAGTTTACCTGCTACAACAACACACTCTATCTAGAATAATAACTAGTATGTATGCAGTATACAAACAAATGCAGATATGAGTTAGGTATAATAACTACAATGAGTGCCATTCAGGTACAACATACATTTATTCTATAGTATCGTATGATATTCCATACTATCATAGGTTCCTAACTACATAACACATAAACCAAACTTATGAATTTCAAGGCTCAATTGGCCCATGCAAATAATAACAAGCAAACAATAAAGTATTATACCACTCAGGTATATTTTGAATACAAACATATTAGGGTATCTCAACATAAAAACATGAATAATGATACACCATTATTTACTAAGTATAACTATATATATAACACACTTAGTATTAAATTCTCACAAGTATCCCATACTGAATGAATATGACTAATAGTCTTTCACAATATTAATAGTGAGTTAGATAACACTGTTATCCTATTAACTCATTTACTTTTAAGAGATTATTCCAAGGGTTACAGTTCCTAATTCTTATGAAACTTAATGAATTTTTTAAATCATCTAATAAATTATATGTTTAATCCCTATATGCCAGTACTTGCACATCCTAACGTGCACCATATATAAATATTCTATTACCATGCAATTTCTAAACCATAATTTAGCATTTTAGTTGTAACTACTAAGCATATAAATCAACAAATGAAGTAGTTATAAATACATAAAATTTACTTTACATACCACATCTAGAAGAATAGGAACTTTATTTTTTTGAAACACAAGTAATGTAGTTTCACAATCAGTTTATATTGGGTATTTACAAGCAATCATTTTACCAAACTAAATTTAATCGATCCTTTAAATTTTTAGTTAATATTTCATCTAGGAATATTAATTAAAGGAATCTACCTTAGGTTTTAATTGTATTGTAAGTCATAAACACATAACTTGATATATTGTCAAACTTTATGTAACAGTTTTTTAATAAAATAAGATATTTAAAATCTCTTCAAGGTTTAACTCTCAATAGAGGGTAATTATGTTCTACCCTTGAACTCTAAGGTTTATCCACTGTACATTTGACAAAACTAATCTATGAAATCTATTTTCATGGATCAGAATGTTCTAAGATTCTTTTATATCCCAAGTGATAAGTAATCTAGTGAAATATGTCAAATTAGATATCAAAAAAATACATATATATTTTAATAGAAATATATTTACACATACGTGCCTTGTTATGTACCAAAATTATGACCAACTCTGGTAGTAGAATAATTCTCAAAAAGATGAATCCAATAAGATTCTTGATGGATATATATATCATAGTGAGATATTAATAACATTTTAATATAGTATAAATATTAATAACTTTATTAATATATATACACAACTTATATCCTTTCGTAATTCTATATATATTAAAATATTTAGATTAGTATATATTTACCCAATGTTTAAAATAGGTTAGTTACCTATATAAAATCTATATTGGATATTGGTATACTATATTATACCCAATTATATTATTCTATAAACCATTTTGTTCTGTACTAAAACAATTTGTTATTCACGATTTTCATTATACAATAGATGGAGGACATTATATATATTACAGTTTCCATATTTTTTAGTTAACACTTGTACATAATTATTTTGAAATTCACAGATTCATAATTTAGCAATCCTCTATTAACTATCAGTTTATGTATTTTATATATAAACATTTCAATATTAAAAAAGGAAATGGTGCTCTAATGTATATACGGTTTATATGTAATTAGGCATTTTGATCAGAGACTCAATGATAAAGCAAACTTGATCTATTTATTCCAAAAATCTAGCTATGTAACCAAATCCAATTTACTCTTAGCACTAATAAAGAGGTTTAAGAATGGTATATTTAATCTGAAAGTTTCAACATTAAGGTAAAGGGAGACACCCTCTAGCAAATAAGAGCATTAATATAAATACGTAGATATATTAATAATTATCTAAAATTATCAACTTGTTAGAAAATAAAACATCAAATAATAGAATGACACCTTAGATAAAATAGATAGACCAGTTTAAATGTGACATCATCTATATGGCTATAAAATGTAAAGTTAGGTGATGTCATGCAGGGAACTTCTAGCTTTTAGCAAAAGACAATAGCGAGATCATGTAAATGGGTTGATGCCTCAATTACAAATTCCCTAGCTGAATAAACATAAATATATTAGGAGACACCTACAGATATATAGTGACCCTATAAAAATAATAGTTATTTATTAATTTCTTAAACCATGTCTCAAAAGGATGATGTTATAGCTATTTTTGGCAAACTAATATTATTAGTAGACTTTAATATAATTAAAACATGTTCAATAATAGTTAAAAAATTCTTTTAATTGTTAGAATCTAATTTAAATATCCACCTTGTTCATGGTGACATTGGTTTTCTATGGGTGAATTCTCACTAAAAGTTTAATTAATGAGCTGGTAGTTTGATGCCTGGGAACAAAGGAAAAAATATATGCTACAGACTTAATGGAGTTTAAGTATTTATTTTTATTTTCTACTCAAACATGCAGTGAGCAAACATTCAATCATTATGCTAAGGATAAAATTAATGTACTGAGTGATTAATTGGAAACCAATTTACAACACCTACCTAGTAATCCTATCTTCTTATGAAAACCTTGCCACTTGCTCCCTTTCTGGTCTCCTCTCCAAAGTTGCATCCCTCTTCTCTCACCTCTTCCTCCTTTCTCATTTTTGATACCTGTTATTGTTTTTCCTTATATATCATTTTCCCCACTTAACTCTCCACCTATATATGATAGGTGCAGGCCTTCATTTTTGTTTTTAGGAGAGTTTTATTTATTTTTATACTTTTCCTTTTTCTTTAAATTTTTTTTTAATTTATTTGTTTGTTTGTTTTGTCTTTTTATTTTAATCATTCAAATGTATTTATTTATTTTATCTTTTCTTTTCACATATAATCTCTAGTTTTATTTTATTTTTATTTCATGAAAAATAATTATTTATCTATTTATTTAGTTTTCAAAATAATATGTAATTTCAAATAAACATATTTGGTAACCCAAACTCAAATAATACTTACCCACTATGCCCCAATTAAACATTTAAATATCTCTAAGTAATTAAATGGCAATTTTTGAAGTATAAACACTCTGTATTTTAGATTTTTACCTTTATGTGTATTAATGACACAACATTTACTTATACTAGAAACCCATAGAAAATAATATTCTAAGAAATAATTAAACATATGATAATCAATTAAATGCATTTATATCATGACTAACTATTGTGTGTATGTAGGGTTCTACCAGTTCTCTATCGACCTATGATGTCTCCATTTACAACACCCTCTTCGATGATGCTCTCCCTCTGGTATGCTCAAGGGAAGAATTATCCTATGCCCACCTCATAATACATAAATTAGTAGATCTTCTCACATGATAATCATAAGCAACAATATATATATATATATATATATATATATATATATATATATATATATATATATATATAATTGAATCACTACATTAATGTGCTTAAAATATACACACAAACATATAATAGTTCACAAATGTGTTAACATCTAACTAAGAAACATTCTATTATCCCAAAATGGCATAAATCTTAAGCTTAATCATAAATATATCTAAATCTGAATTTATTAATTACAGTTATCCATGGATAATCTAGCAAGTTTATCTGACGAGGAATCAGGATGTAACATCTACAATCATCCTTGGGTGCTAAGTTTAATGAGAGCTTACCAACTGAATAGAGCTAGTGTGATAAGGATTCATGAGATTTACTATGCACTTCATCAAATAACAAAGCATTTTATCCTCCTTAACATCTCTTAGTCAAATATATATGAGCACACGCTAGATGAAATCTCCATATAGCAAGAACACCGATGGACAAAAGGTCAAAAAGACCAAATTTTGAGATGGCATTGAAAAAACCATGGATGAGGTCATAAAGGTAAATGTGGAATTAACTTTTTTTTTAGTTAAGATTTATTTTTTAAAAATAAATACTCAAATTTATCTTAATTTAAATTTTAAAATTATACATTATTTATTTTTAGGTGTCAGAGCCTTTGGTTAGAGTTATCTGTTTGGTGGATGGAGAAAAAAATCTGATGGGGTTTTTGTATGAGCCATAGACATGGCTAAGGAGAGAATATCAATTTTTTATGGGAAAAATAAAAAAATACATGAGCCCATTTGGATCTTGATTGATTGTAGATGGAACAAGTAGCTCCATCGACATATACATGCAATGGCATCCTATTTAAACCCTAAGTTTTTCTTTACAAATTCATTTAAGGTAGATGAGGAGGTCATGGATGGTCTAAATACATGAATAGAGAGGATGGTGGTTGATGAAACCACTAGAGACATAATTTTGGATGAGCTACATATTTACAAGAGTGCATAAGGGATTTTTTTCTTCACCTCTATGCATTCGAAGGAGTACGATCCATCAACTAGGTAACAAAACAAATTCAACTATAGTCATTTATGCTTGTCATTTTATCATTATAATTAATTGTCATTTTATCATTGTAAAGTCATTGTTTATTTATAAATGTACACCTAGTTGAATAAATCTCTCATTGCATATTTGTGGTGGGAAGATTATGGTGCAAGGACACCAAATCTTCAAAAATTAGCCATCTACATCTTGTCCCAACCATGTAGCACTTATAGGTGTGAAATAAATTAGAGCATGTTTGAGGCCATTCACATAAATATAAAAATAGGCTGACAACATAATGCCTCAATGACCTTGTGTTTGTGTGGTATAATCTTCACCTCCATGTGAAACAAGTGGAAGGGACAGATAGTCAGAGGCAATGGATTTGGATGATACTGATCCATATTTAAATTATATCATTGAGTCTAATTATTTCCCTAGGAGCCCATGTTTCTTGAGGAGAAGGTCATAGATTTAGAGAAGGAAGTAAAAGAAGCTATAACAGTAGGGGAAGCAGAAGTATTAGGAGGGGTTGGTGAGGATTTGGAGTTAGATGATATGTTTGTGGATGTTGTTCTAGTGGAACCATCTTTTCCTTCTATTTTTAGGGTTAGTAGAGGAGGATTTGGAGAAAATAACTTCCATGAGCCATTTTAGTATTTTTTTTGTTTAAAATAGAGCATTCAACATTCACATCATACTCTTATTTTCTTAAAAACTAATATAAAACATGCTTATGACTCTAAGTTATGTGTTCTCACTTATCTGAATCTCTACAATCATTTCTCTAAATTCATTTCATTTTCTTATATATTTCACTATATTTTATGAATTTATATGTTTTTTTAAAGTGGTAATAAAAGTGTTGAGTAATTGTTGAGTCCCAAGTATGGATCACAATTTTTGGCTATTGAGTAACCACAATTCCCATATTTTTCTACTATGATCCTAACAATAACCAATGAATCCAATATAGGCCAAGGGAGGGGGAAAAAATCAAATTACAAACTCAAATAAGCAAAAATAGGATGTATGGAAGTCTCAAGAGGCAAGGAGGATGGAAAAAAAGATATATCATAGCAAATCCTAAGAAAAATTACTAGAGTGAAAGAAAGAGGATAAGAACAATGAGAAAATGCAGTTTAGATGCCAAATACAAATAATATTGAGATAAATCCACCTTAGAAATGAAAAAAAGCTGATAAACAAGGTCATGGAAATGATGCAGAACCCTTGGGATGCTTCTAGAATGTGAAAAGAGAAAAGGCTTAGACATGGTTTCAAAACAAGCAAATGAAGATTGCAAAGCTCAAGGAAAACCCATGAAAATAGAAAGGTTAAAGATGCTACAGGGAGATGCAAGTGGATTTTCATCAACACTTTGTGTACTACTTAAAAGCAATATATGAATACAAACTTAACTATCTAAATCAGATTTATTGATTAAGTGATTGCTATGAGTTTTAATGAAGTAGTGTGTGTACATCTAATCTTAATATTCTTTGAATGGATTAAGTAGATCTCAAGGATGGAAGGGAACTATGTCACGCCACCTTGTAAGGTGGTAGTAGGTATGTATCTGATCATAATATTATTCAAATAAATTAAGTCAATCTTAAGGATGGAAGGGAACTATATCATGTCACCTTGTAGGGTGGTACATATAAGAGGGAAATTTTTATTTTAAAGCCTATAAACATATTTTTCAATGTTAGTTATAGAGTCCATATTTAGAAAGCTTCTTCATCACTCATTAGACATAAAGAACCTTGAACAACATGTCATGGAAATAGAATATTTCCTCAATCAATATGAAATGGATCATTATAACAACATATGTATATGCCAACAAACTTTCTTTTTCAACCATACTTCTTTGCCCTGTTCACTTAATTGAGAGCATTTTAAGTAGGTTAAAGTATCAATTATTATTCTATTCTTTCTCAACTTATATCTCTCTTTAGTTGAAGACTTTGTTATACTATAATATTCTATTTTCTAACTTGCAAAACCACTTTTATGTTCATCAAGTTTCTAGTATATTCTAAAAAATAATCTGTTGTTAGTTGTGACCTATTTTAGAAAAAAAAGTAACAACATAGTTTTCATCTTCTTAGGTCGGTGTTATATCTAGAAACATCGGTGATGGTTGTAAACTTGTAACCTCTTTTTAAAATAAACTTAAAATGTATCATTTTTTTTCTTTAAAAGAACCTTTCCTTTTTTAACCCATCATTCAAGATATATACTTTAATATTTGGTTGTGATTCTAAGCTGGGAGACCAAGGTTATAGGAATAATGTATGGTAGCAATACAAATAGATATTCTATTTGTAATTATTAAATATAATGAAAGCAATTTCAATAGAAAAATTTAGGTGTCATTTATTTTTGTTATTTTCCACTAATTACATAAACAATGAGGCAAAGAAATTGTCTGTAGAAACTTCAAGATGAGAGAACATGTGGAAGATGTGAACTTAACATTTACTTTCTATCCCATATGAAAAAGTGTTGTTATTACTATATTAGATGATCATCTTTGCAATCCATAAATTGTTACAAGAGGAATTTCTTGTACAAATAAAATTTCATAAAATATCAAGTTTAGAGTCAATCTTTATGACCCATCATTAAGATTAACCATAATCATTAACATAACCAACAATTCATTCTACGACAGACTCATCTTCCCTGCCCCTAATGTAAGGGATATATAAAACAATTGGGCTTCTCACATTATACTTATCATAGCTCTAAGTTAATGCACTTGCTAGCATAGTTTCCTCCGGTAGACCTCCACCTTAAACTTACATGGTATAAGACAACTTTTGGTTCAAGGATGTGAAAGATAGAGTATCTGGTGTTACCTCCACATCCGCTCTAGAGGTTGCAATTATCACAAACTCATATGTAGATTTTGTCAATCCAACATTAGTCATTATTCCAAGAAATATAGTAAAAAATGGCTTTCCTACCTTAGCAAGAACCATCATGGAAGGATAATTGATTTGACTCACTCCTCTAAGCTTATTTTTAGTCACATTGGAAGAGTAGGAACTATTGTCCACTGTCACTAATCATAAAGCTATAGTGTTTTAACCTTAGATGCACAGCATATTGATGTAATAATTTACATCTACATCATACACAATCCCTGTGTCCATGGCCCTCACTAGATCAATGAGGTTAGAGCCATATCCAAATTCTACATCTTCATTTCCAGTGATCTTATCATTCAAAGGATGAGCTGCAAAACATATTGATGATGATTTAACTTTCATTGCAACATATTGATGATAATTTTACTTTCATCAAGATCAACAAGAGTGGGTTATTCTAGAGTGTTTTGGTCCATGACATAAATTCTATTATGATTACAAATATAAGGTATAATATTATTCTTAAAAACCATCCTTGTATAACTTTTGTTCAAGCTCAAGCCCACTTAGCTAGACACAAGTTTTATTATAGTCAAGTTTTCTTAACTTGTTAATCTATTTGCAAAACCTTAGTAATAAATACATGAACCATTCATTTTAGATATCTTTTAAAACATTTTGTTTAATTATTCAATTCTTTTTAAGGAGTACAAACCTCAATTACATAACTTCTGTCTACTCATAGGACCCATACCTTAAATGTACTCCTAGATAATGTAAGGTGTCCAGGAGCCATTGAAGAAGAAACCTAACTTATGGTGTAAAAATCAATATTCTCTTTGGCTGGAGATCTCTTATAATTAGACTCAAGAAAAATCTAACTATAGACCTAGAACAATATGAGTTTTTTGAATCCCCTCCTTTATCAAACCAATTAGATGGAGTATTTAATCCTTTGATTCTTTGAAAACTCAAAAAATTAAACTCAAGAAATATTCAAAAGAGTTTTCTAGAGCCCCCATTCATCATACCAATTAGGTTGATTTCTAATTTTTTTGACTCTTTGAAAACTCTAACAATTAAAACTTGAGAAAAGTCTAACTATAGCTCTGGAATAGTTGATTTCTATAGACCCCATTTATCAGACCAACTAGGTGGAGTATCTAATCCTTTCATTCTTTGAAAACAATTTACATTGAAAATAATCAAAGAATTAACTCTAGAGAAGGGATGCATTGCTATGATACCTATGGTCATGAGAGCAGACTTAGTAACAGTTGGATACTAGTTGGGATGAAAGGAATTTACATAAGCTACAACTCTAATGGAATGAGGACATGCCATGGATGTTCCAAAAATTATATTATAATCTACAAGTCTTGTATCCCCTGAGTCCCTTAAGGGTGGTACAACCTTTGACCAGATAGCCAGGATACTCACTCTAAGGGAAGTGATGTTAGGCTTGAAAAAGTAAATATGAGATCAATTAGTTAATGTAATCACAATAGACAAAAAATAGAGATTATCAAGTTTTAAGAGTGTTACCTTGAGAAGTCTTGGTGTAACTGGACTTAGACCTTGGGAGGAGAAATATGCTACTATAGGTGTAAGTGAACCATTGGGAGTAACACTTATTAATATTTTTGAAAGAGGTGTGTTGTAATGGAACACTAAGACAATTCAAAATTCAAGAAAAAAAAAAGCCCATCAAAGTAAAAAATATTTAATTTCTAAAAAAATAGCTTGATTAAATCCATGTCTACAAACCAGAAAAGTAGAAAGTAGATAATGACTATGGAAGTTGACATTATTGGGGGAGGAAATGGCTAAGGATCTGTTTATACTATTTTCCCATTTAACTTATGAAATAATTTTAGTGGCCATTGTATTCCAAGTTAAAACACTCGCATGTGTGCATGTGCACACACTCCATTTGAACAACTAAAACACGAGGCTTGAGCCAACATGAGCTTATAGTTCTTAAAAACAACTTAGATGTTTAACACAAATAGGCTAATTATAGAGAGTTCTTGATCTTTCCCATGCTTAGCCATTATTCTATATTGTTTTATTATATTTTTTTAACACCACATAATGCCTTGCATCCTTAAGATTGATTGTGGCAAATTTAATAGAGATACATAATCTTAGTACTTCACTAGCACTTATATCTATGATAAACATAGTATTCCTTAAAAGAGTTAAGATTTGGTGGTTTTACATTTATTTTATAATGACCACAAGCTAGGGGAGTCATGATTTCCACAATTTCTTAGGCTTTATGCGCTAATAGATTAAAACATGAAACCTACTAAAAATATGTGACAGGTGTCAAATTTCTAGTTGGTGGAAATTTTATGCAGAATAATTAATGTTTGGATTTACTATGCAATGGCTGACCTCTTAAAACTCCTAGTTTAGTCTTTGAGAAAAATTCTAAGAAAATAGTACACAAATTCATATGCCCCAAGATTGGGATACACCAACATTTATTACTATTTTATCACATCCAAGAACTTACTTCAATTATGGCATGGCATTTTACTTCTTAGTAGTTAGTTAAGGGGTGCATTAAGTTCATTAAAGTTTTATCTTGGTTAAAAAATATTTAAATTGAGATTGAATAATGAAATTACCTTGTAGAGTTGATGTGGGACTTGATCTTGTTTGCTTCTATAGATGGAAATACTATTTTAGGAAGAAGGAACATTATAGCCTTCTGAATGTAAAACCAACTGAATATGACACCAATGCTTCCAGTTGAGAACATTGATAAATCATCATCCATCTCATCACAAAGTACTATCTTTCCTTTAAATTTTATGGGATCCAAAGAATCTGGTAAACATTGGCTGAGAAATACACAAAAAAAATATAGAGTGTTGGTTTCAAGAAAAATACATCCCAACTAATTGAAAAGTATTTCAATCTTTCAAACAACTATAAAGGTAGGTAGTTTATCAACTGTGTTTTATTTTTATTTTCTAGAGTTAATGTGTCCTATGATTTAATTACCATTGATTCCATAAATGACAAACTAATTCTAAAAAAAATTCATGAAGACTAAAAATATTGACATACAAAAATTGAAAAAACTATTGTGTCACCTCGCCTCCTTTGAAGAATAATCTCCAGAGGTATTGGGGGAATTGCCAACATATATTAAAGGATATAGTTACTGTCACATATAATAAGTATTTATAGCCATTCCCTATAATAAAACTAGATTTAATTTGTTAGCTCAGGGTAAACACCTATCAAGTATGTTCATCTAACATATAGATCAAACAAAATGGAATGTCTCTGTCACTAGATAGTCATGTCTTTGTATGCTATGAAACGAATGAGAAGAAAAGAATGAAAAATATAATACTTTACTCTAATAGGTATGAGAAAGGAAGGTTCTTAAGCACAATGAGAACAATCTTCTAATTTACTGAACTTTGTTGCTATGCCACTAGCTAATTGAATTAAACATGTTTTAGAACTTAAAAATATGATTCAAGTCACTTGAAAGTGAATATAGTAGAAATCTACCGCAAAGATTTTTATATTTAGCAAGGGTGGAAATCATTGTTCTATACACCCAATTTTTCAAGTAGCAGACAAGACATGAACACTTATAATAATGACTTTCTCAATTATTATCAGTGGACTATCACAATTTAGTCCACCATTTTATTACTTTTAATTTGAGCATCTCTACGACTAGTTAGAATTGAATGCCATATTAATTATTTTTTAACTATGGTTAGGAATTGGTAGAGATAGATATGATGTAAGTAGCATCTTTATAAGGCATATTTTAATTGATTTTTGGGTTTAAGGAAAGTTTTGAAAACTCTTCTAAGTGTTAATTTTGTAATGTTTGCTTACCAAAATTTTTAGAGAAGATCAAAATTATAGTTGTCAAGTTTTCTCCAACATCAAAATGTATTTGAATATGACCTTGTAACATCCTTCTATTATTAATTTCTCTCTATTTTTGCATATCTCAGACTTGCTATCATATGAGTTGGAGAAATTTTGATCTAGTTGTTACTGATGGAGGCACATTCAAAGGCTAAATTTAACAACTACTTCAATATATAATGAATTATGATTATTTCTTACAGACACTTCAATTTTCTTAGAATTATATAATTCCTATTTCATTGCATTCTTTTTCAACCAATTAAATCTTGAAATTTTATCTGAGAATACTTTGAAGATGAAATTAGTTAATCTACAAATATGATGCCTCATATTGTATACATATTATTATGGTCCATGGATATCCATGTAGAACCTATGATGAGGTGGGCTATGGTATGTATGGTAGCAACAACCTAATTAGCTGACTGATTATCCTCTCGTTTATCACAATAACTAGACTGCTAGAATGAGGGAGTGAATCTACCCCATTGCTTAGGGGGCAATTGGTTAGCTTCATACTTTCATCTAGGTATGGTATGGTTGTGGTGCCCTTGGGTTGGGGGGAGGAGATGAGTAGATGTCTATTTTTTATTTGCAAGCAATGGGAAATTGAGGATGAATGGCATGTGATATTACATTATTGTATACATGAGGTAGTAAGTCATGAAGCACTCAATAAATATTTGAATAGTAATATTAACTAAGGATGTTTTAGAACATGATTTGACATTGATAGATTACATATATATTTCACTCACAACTCTATTCTAAATGAAAGCTAAGATATAAAAAGATAGTTATATGAACTCTATTGCATCTTTTATACTATCATAGATCCTAGAAAGCCTACCATGGATGTAAAGAAAACATTCTATTTGATTTTGATCTATGGTACAAATTACTCAAATCTAAATATTGAATTGATAATATGGTAACTGAGGGATGCTTACCTTCAAAGACATATTATTCCCTAGAAGAAGTGGGGATATGAATTGACAATTAGTTGTGCTTACAGCCATGATCAAAATTCAGGGATAATAGTTTTCAAGAGTTTATTGATGAGGCCCTGAGTTTCCCACTATATCTAATACTAAACTTCCTTTTTTCATGGCATGAAATGACCCAATTATAGTATTATCTTCAAAATATTCTAGACATGCTCATGGCCATCCAAGCGAAATAGAAATGATATCCACTCCATCATGAATGGCATCATCAAATGTGGAAAGAATATCTATATCTTGGCATCTTACATCAGGATCCCAACAAACCTTTTACATAGAAATCCTTGCACCAAGGACCCCTCCATGGGCATCTCCTTGGGTCATTCCAAGAAGGCTCACAGTTTTCACAACATTCCCAACTACTGTGGATGATGTGTGAGATCCATGACCATGACCATCTCATGGTGAAAAAGAATATTTTTATGGATCACCAAACTTCCCTTGATTGTAAAAGCTTTCTACAATAATTTTTTTGTAAAAATCTAACTATTTGAAATGGTCATGTAATGATCATTGCAATTAAGCAAATATCAGCTTCTATATTGAAATATCTTTACTACAGTATTGAGATTTGGCAATCAACTTTATTAGTCTATTAATAAGTAATGATATCTTACATTCTTGTAGAAATATGAAGTGTATGGATCATCATAAACATCCCCAAGTAAATAAGAATTTGAATTACAAAGTATTACCTTACTTATCATTTATCCTGCTATTAGTCTCAGTTCTATAAACATTGTGGATGATGACACCCATTTACCCTCCACTTTTGGAATGTTTTTCCAAGGTTTAAAGAAGATTTATTCCTCTTAACTTATCTTGGGAAATACATGTTTGAGAAATATCCCTAAACTAAATACACATATCCCCAAACTAAGTGTGGGCGAGGATGTGGCAACACTAGATAAGCTCGGGAGTTTGTATAGGTGAAACCCAAGCTACCATTTTGTAAGGCCAAGTTGGGTCCATTAAACCTTGGAATAAACTTAACGTAAAACTAAGTTATCATGTAGTAATAATAGATAATCTAGACAGTTTATGCTAGCATCATAGGCAGACTCATTTATGTGCCATTAAATCTATTCTAGGATCAACCTAATGGTAAAACTAGGTTGCCACATAATAACAACAGATAAGCTAGACAGTTTGTCCTAACATCATAGGTGGACCCATTTGTGTGCATTGAGATTTACAAGATTAATGGTTATAAATTATGATCACCAATGACAAGAAAAATTAGAACATACATGGTGAATGTGAAATCGCTCTCCTAAAGTGAAGATTTTAATAATGTATGTTGTATCAAAAGGGTTATGGGCTAAAATGAAAACATTGCAGGGAGAGATTTTCAAGGTTAATGGTAATTAAAAATTTCATGGAGGTGTCAAATCCCTTGTTTAATTATAATGAATAAAATATTTTAATGGTGTTTAATGGAAAAGTTTTAGATATCAAGTATATTTCAATTATTGAATAATGTTATTGTTAAAGTGTGGTTTATTGATGTAACATATTAATATAAATATATAATATTTTATTGTGATCATATATTATCTAATACTTATACAATACTTGATAATAATTTAAAGTAATAAATCATATCATTATATATAAGATTTAAATATTGGAACTCCGTAAGTCAAGTATTGATATTTAAAAAATCAAGTTTTGATCGCAGCTTAAAAATTGTACATAATGACCTCTCATCATAATATTGATTATTTCTTAAAATGTATAATGAGTTAGAAATTTAAATCTTAATTATAAGTAGTTAAGGAAATATATTAAAATAGGTAAAATTTTTAAGGTCTGATGTGATACCATTGTTCATTTTTTAAGCCTTTCCCCAAAAAACTTATATACAATGACCAATTTTTAAATAATACTAAATCAATTTTTTAATGAGGCTACACTTTTTAGTATTAATTTTGGTGAGAATTTTTGATATTAATAATTTGGATCCTTCAAAGGAAGTCTCTATCTTTAAAGTCACCCCAAATTCTTTTCAGACTGTTGGGAAAGTCTCCACCCCTTCTCAACTGATAAATGCAAGACCAAAAGTTAACTTTGGCTCTATGACTAAAAGGGAAAGATGAAGAGCAAAAAGGTTGAGATCAGAAGCAAAGAAAATGGTAAAAGATGGATTTCAATAGATGATAAAATATCTCCTACCCTAATGAGAGAGAAGATTGATTACTACTCGTAGTTAACTTCTGCTCCTTAGCTTGGGGCACTTTGGTCTTTGGTGGGATAGATTTCCCCTTTGTCTTATCTCTTGGTTTTTGGAAGTTTCTTGTCTTTTTGTTGCTCTTTGGATACATGATAGAGGTGTTATTTCAGCACGTATTTTTTGTTGCTTTTATTTTAAGTCTTTCTTCTATGGTTAGGATTTTCTCTTCATCTTTGTTGTTTTAGTTATTTGAGCACTTATTTTATAGGTATTTATTCTATGGTTGGGGTTTTCTCTTCATCCTTGTTGTTTTAGTTGGTCCTTTGTATATTTTAGTGGTTTAGGCTCTTCTAGAGATTGGGCCACTTATTTTTGTCCCAAAGTAGGGTCATAGCTCTAGTCAAAAGGATTTTCCAAATTCATATAAAAAATGTTTACCTTCTATAAAAATAAAATTTAATTTATTTATAAAAAGTAAAGAATGAGTCAATTTAATTATGTCCATGTAATTGATTTTAATGCCTTTGTAAACTAAAAATTCTATACTATTAATGTCACTCTAACTCCAATAACTTGAACTAAAAAATATACACATTCTCTTTTCTTATTCTTCTTTTGAGATTGTCTATCTCTCCATCTTACACCTAAATTGATGAGAGCTAATTCATAATTAAACTATCAATATATTTAGTTTTCACTTCATTTTTTCCACATACCTCTGTAAAATTTTGCTGATGGTTCTCATATATAAATTTGATGGTGTTCATATAAAAAAACAAGACCCAAGTAAAAAAAATAGTTGAATTCGTTCCATAAGAAAAAAAATTTGACCTATTGCAGGCTTTGAAATCTGATGTGGTTTGACGCTTACCCTTCCATTTTGATGAACTAGCCTAAATCCCAAATCATCAAAAATCTCTGATTCTGGCCATATTCCTATAAAATACATTCATATGAAAGCTATTTTACACGATACAAGTGTTAACTATAATAAATTATTTAAAGGGGATGTTAAAGTAAAGAGAGTATATGATGACAATATCATCATTAAATTGAAATAACTGTCATACCTATATCCAGGAGTGCAACAATAACTCCACTTTCATAAGATAAATTTCTCCTAGCCGTTTGCAAAAAGTCTATAAAATCCCATGATCTTGTTGTAAAAAGTATATTTTCTTTGTTTTCAAACATACAGATGACTCTTTCCATGTCTACATTTCAAACAAAAAAAAGTTTCTTCAATAAAAATGAATGTCTATAGTTTTTTGGAAAAAATTTCTTTAACCAAGAATAAAAATAAAGACATTGAAATATGTCATCTAAAATCCCTAATAAGTCGATTCAATCTATAATATATTCTAAAAATCATTTAAACACTAACTTTTGAATAAACAATATTATTGTCAATATTATAAAATATTTAAATTTACATCATCCCATTACTAGCCAATTCAAAATATTGTAAGCACCAAAAGCTTTGATTATATATTTAATAAATTTATTATTAAACAAATGAAATCTAAAACTTAAAATAAGTTATATTTTATGAGTTTTAAAATAACCAAGCAAAAATCCATCAGTTGCTGAATTTATTAAGCTATTATTTCATTGCCATTACCTTATTTCAATGTATATTGAAGTTACTTATCAACAAACAAAACGAGAATTGTTTTAGATTTTTGAGGTTTCACAATAGTCATTTCCATATAGTCACACTTAAAATCTCTTCTACTTCAAATGGACTAAGCCAAGTTTTAAATCCATTAAAACTCTTCCCATAGTTGTATGTCAAACATTGTTGTGCTGCTTCATGGCTAGAAATAACATTATGAAACTTATTATACATGGTAATTTTATCTTTAAGCTTACCTATATATGTTATAACTAGGCCAGCCATTGTAGTCTGGCGATATCATTTTTAGGTGCAATGGTTAGGTTTATAAGCAAAATTTAAATTATTTACTGAGATTTTTTGAATAGATCATTTAAATGGGAATTGAATTATTGGATGCATCAAATTGTGTGGAGTAACATCATAAATAAAATGAATAAAGATTTAAAATTATAGAAATAATTTCAAGAAATAAACAAAATGAATGAATGAATTAAAATTTTAAAATTATAAAAACAATTTCAATAAATATTGAAAACATGCATCATACTTTAATATTATATATATATATATATATATATATATATATATATATATGAAAAATATTTAAATAGAATTTATTTTTAAAATTATTAAATCACAAAAATGAAATATTACCTTCCAAGAACAAATTGGAGCATATCAATGTGAGATGCAACAACTACCATGTGTAACTTTCCTTCAACATTGGATGGAATTTCACCCAAATACACCATATGAAGCTAATTCAAGATCCAAATAAATTTTCTAATCAGTAAGCATTAATTAAAAAATATATTTATAATTAAAATTTACATGAAACCATACATTGGAATAGGACATTGTTTATATTAATCCATGTATAATCCAACCTTTTCTTCATAAGTCAATATCTTTTGATCCAATTCTTGATGGCTACACAAGCCCTACTATTTAGCTGCACTAGAAATAAAATGATTAATACTAGAAAATGGCTTTTACTTATTTTTGTTGTTATTGAAATGGGCCTCTTCAATTCAACATACTATTTTAAAAGAAATCACTTCTTTTATATAGATAATATTCCATCATAAAACATCCAAACACATATTTTCTTTTTTTAAGCGTCTTAATATGATTTTTCTATATGATTGCAATCATTTGGCTAAATAATATCTAGACAGACCACATTGGAAGTTTAAGAACACCCCTCAATTGTGTCAATTATATTTGGAAGTAGTGTCATATTATCTTTGGAAGAAGTGTGTCACTTATTAAACTTTTACAATTAATTAATAACTACTAGTTTTATATAGATTTGTATAATCGTGAACTCTTATCCTATTAAGAAATTTTTTGGGTCTCATGTTAGAGTTCATTTTATGATTTTACAATATTTTAAGATCCTTTTAGTAGTAGATCTATTCAAATAAAGAAATCTTTTCATTATGTTACAGGTAGTTTATCTTAAAACTTTGAATTAAAAAATGTAATTGCAATTAACATGATTACAACTTAAAAATTTGAAGTCGATTAGAAATGGTTGTTTCAATTACTTTGTTTTTAATGAAGTTTAAATAAAATTTATAATCTGGAAAAGTGTTGAAACTAAAATTTTATTAAAACTTATTTTATAATTTTATATATTTTTTAATTTTTCAAAAAATCTCATTTTGTAATCTATTTTCTTTTTTATATTAATAAAAGTTGGATGATGATGTTATTATTAAAATCTACATTACTAGATACATCTGTAAGCCCTAGCTAGTATGGGTACAATACATTTGGGTACAGGTACAGGGGTGGTACATCAACTCTATGCCTAGGGTATGTCTCAACCCTTGTAGGTATGATTGGGTACATCTAAGGATGTACCTAAGTGTACTTGCAAGGATAGGTGTATACCCTGGGTGTAGGGATGGCGTACCTCCTAAAAAAATCATATTTTTAAATTTTTTCCTCTTTATTTTTCTGGTCAAAGTCAAATATGGACCTCAAAAAACATTTTAAAGTGAATTTGCAACCCTAAAAGCATGAATCACACTCATTTTATAAAAAGATAATACCACATTTACCTTTCATTACATTTTTACCTCCCATTGCATATTTGTTCACTCTTGTTGTTCAATGGTTGGTTGTGTTTTCAAAATGTGAGAGTCAATCGATTCATTTGTATCTTCTTTATTTGGGTTGTATATAACAACTATGAAGGTTTGATAGAGCAAGTCAACAAGTCTTCCAATTATTTGATCATGTTTCAACCTTGCCAAAATAAAGGGAATAAATTTATGTAACATGATCAAGATGAGGGAGAGGTTGAAATCAATAATGTCTTTTTTTTGCTTATCCTCTATGTCCCAAAAATATGGTTATCTAAGACTTTTTTTTTAGTACATACAATAAGATCATTTGTATAGGTATAATACGAAAGCTCAACTCATGAAAAATCTCAAAGAAGAGAATAGGCCATGGTCTTAAGTTGATTTAACACCAGGTCATCTCATTGTAATCTTCACCAAACTATAGAGTGTGCATTTTCTTGTCTTTATTTTTGTCTATACATTGTAATATTTATACTATGTACTTGTAATAAGACTAATCTACGTTCGACAATTGAATATTATGATATTTGGCATCGAATTATTAGTATTTTTTATGGTTATTTAACTTATTATATTTCCTCTATGCATATTATGTGGGGTTTTTTACTTATATTGCTATATTTTTATATTTATATATTTTTTATATATTTTTGTATGGCCGTACCCAGCCATATCAAAACCCCCCAAAAAAATCCCTCATATCCATGTACCTGATCCTTGTACCCATACCCATACCCATATTGGCTACTTAGATTATAATCAAATTGATTGTTATTTTATTAATCAATTATAAAATTAGTAATTATATTAGATAGTGTATATTATGATACAAAAATAATTAATTTTTTTATATTTTATTTACAGGTTAATTTATCACATTTTGCTCTACTATATTTTAGTGTGAGAACAACACTAGAGAGTGGTCATCCCAAGGAATGGACCTTGCAACCTTCTATTTCTAACATTCAACTCACTCTCTGCTAGTTTATTATCATTGAATTCAATATCAAACTATTTATTATTCTTATACTATTTTATTCTTATTTATTTTTTATTATTATTATTATTATTATTATTATTATTATTATTATTATGAATAAATTTTCTATTTAATTTTTTAATATTTTATTAACTTTATATGACATATTTATTTTTCACTTTGCATATATTTATGATATGTTTATACTTGTCTTACTATATTTAATATTTATTTATTTACAATTTTTAGTTTGATGTAATTTATATAATATTAGTTTAAATTTTAATGAATAAACATATAAATTTATTTTATTTTTAATACGATCTATATAATTTATTTTAATGCATTTATCTTAATTTGAATTATATATATGAAATAGAGTTAGTTGACATTTTTTTCTAAAAAGGTTAGTGTTATAGAATTTTAATCATTCTATCTTTTCAACCACTTGTCGTTTATTTTGAAAATATTGTTTTATTTGAAATATTTGACCACTTATTAAATTTTAAAGTATACCAATTATTCAAATTATACAGCATTAAGAATTTCTATTGTGACACTTGAAAAGTAGATATGACTATAATAAGGTATCTAAAATATAAGAGGAAGTTATTAGAAGGTAAATAACAAATATGTACTTCATAATGAAAAACATTTGAGGAAAACATTTCTTGGAAATTTGTTAATGTTTTCTCAAAATAGATTACTTTATTTCCTTAATATACAATTGACTCATTCTAAGACAAATGTGATTAAGATGTGATAAATAATCTAATCTATTAGGTTCCATAAGCATACACTTCATAGCATAGTTTTTTATATGATGTTTAATAGAGATAAGATATGGATGGTACACACAATTTACCAATAATCACTTTATAACTTTGGATAATGAATGATGGATAGATATCCATCCACCTCTATTTGTATACATATTATTGGTGGTCTATTTGGCACAATTGCACCAACTCTAGGGAGTAGATAGGGGAGAGAAAAGGCCCAATCAGTGAGAATTCCCCCTCCTTCCCTTCACCCTCTCCTAAAAGGAAGTAGGCTATTGGTAGCAACTTCCCAAAGGTCTCTGTCTATCAGGGCATGACATACGAGATATATTCGTTGGTTGATGTAGTATATTCCATACAAGGGTCTTATTTGGAGTACTTCTCAAATACTTATGCAAGATATTTTAGTCTATCTTGTGTCCAGAGGGACCAACTAGTTCAAATTTATCAATGAACTCAGTATTGGTTGACACTTTTATCTTGTCTACTAATTTTTACAATGCATAAAAAGACATGTGAAAGGATGAACATATAGTCTAGATAAATATTGAATAATTGACTACGATTCAAGCTAAACTAACAGAGATACAAAAAGAGAAAAAAAAGAGAGAGGATAAAGAGAAAAGAAATATGAGCTCATTTTCTAATGAAAAAATTTCTAGTTCTATTAAACATAAAACTCTCTTGAGAAACTAGTCTAAAGATGGTGCAAGACTCTAAGGATCAAGTAGTTATGTATAATAGGGAAGAAAATTCACCATAATCATGCACAAAAAGGGTATCATTCATAAAGCTTTCAAATTAGAAGATAATTCATGAAAAAAAATTCAAGACTTTTTAGTGTTCAAACGAACTATAAAAAGACCTTCAAATAGCCTCAACTCATACTAAAGTTGAATTTAATATAAAGAATAAATATATTAAAAGAAAAGATGTATGGTTGTCTACTATATTCTAACACGAATAAACTATCCTTAATTAAGTCTCATGGCTAACCTTATATTTAGATTTCCAATAGTCTTCACCCAACATCTAGGTGATTGAAAATATTCAATGTAGGCACCAACTAAGGCACAAATTAAATCTATGCCTATACTCAAAGATAAGAACTTTGTTCATTACATCACTGGTAATACAACAATATTAGACTGATGCATTATTTCAAATGAGACATGATCAACTTGAAATATACTATAATTGATGTAGTACTACTATATTAAATGCAAAGGGAAAACCTTATTTATCTTTTTGTGATGCTTGGCTCACTTGATCCTGATGGGCACACTATTATATGACTTAGCCTAGTATATAATTTATGTTAGTATCCATTTCCATAATCTATTTTCACTAGGTGATAATATATTCAATAACTACATAAATTTGATTGGACCCATAGTCTAATCCCCAAATTCTAATGAGCTAGACAAGCCAAAATGAACATCATTTAAAAATTAGCTTTTAAATCTATTCATTGAGGTCCATGTATTAGACTTTGGAAGGCTGCCCTATGTGCCCATTTATCATAACTTGAGGAGGCCAAGGTTTTAATACATGTCAACTTATCTATATTTTGTAGCTTATTTATTGGGCCTTTGACTTTTCTTTGAACATGGTACAACATGATCTTGAGAAGTGGTAAGATCCACTACACTCAAAGCTTTGTGGTCCCTCAGTCTCTATTCCATCTCTTGATTGACTTAGAGTCCTCAGATTATGCCACATGGTATGATCTCAAGGACTCTTCTAATCCATTCTTTATTGTAATTCCCTCATTTAGTCTAGAGGTGTGAAGAATAGGGATAATTCCACATGACATTATCTTGTTTATCTAGGAAGTTTGTTGCTTACTTGTTTTGTCTCGACCATCATGAGGGCCTAGAGAAGCAAGATCATACCATGAGACATGATCTTGAGAATCTAGAGGGTAAAAGGGCTTGAATCTATGCCCAACATCTTTTAGAGTTACAAATCTTTGATATGTTGGCAAGTGATGACCACTTGGAAAATCCAGACCTACGAATAGAAAATGATCATTAGATTTCAAATAAAAAGGCTAGCCATTAGAGTTTAAATTCATAGAATAGCCATTAGATACTCTGTGAAAATTAAATAAGTTACACAAACTTAAATAAAAGACATAAAAATATCAATCTAGAAGGAGATTTTTTCCACTAACATGATTATTCCTTTCAAGCAGATGAATGATTAGGTCTTTTGGATCAAAAGAACAAAAACTCATCAATTTTGGATCTTTTAATCCTTTTAAGTAATCAAATTAGACTTAGAATCCAAAAAATAGGCACATTCAAATAATTATGTTCAATGGAGAAATCATGTCAAGTCTATGATTGTCTTAATGAGATAGATGACCATAAATTTTAAACAAGTGAAAAGTTGACATGTGTTAGTGCTTTATCCATTTGGCATTTGATGCCATGTGGCATCCATTCAATAACTTTGGGTCTACTTTGGTATATAACTAGGTTGATGAGCTATAAGCTCATGATGAAATGATATCTTAACACACATCTAGATCTTGATCACACGATTCTTAATAAGAGACTCACAAAGATACAAACCACCTTGGGGGCTTGTAGAAATGGGATTGTGCCATGTGACATGATCCTGGGCATCTAGACATTTACAAACATAATAAGCATAAAGACTATCTCTAAGGGCATAGGGACATGGTATCATGTCATGAAGCATGATATCATGTATCTATGGGGTCTAAGGCCCATTAAGAAAATTGAGGGGACACAGGGAAGCATAGAAAATGGGATCATGCAACTTGGCATAATCTTAAGGACTCAAAAATGTTAGGCAAAAATGGCTAAGGAAAAAGAGTCTTAAGAAAGTGACTGAGTGAAAAGTAGTAGATCCAATCTTGTCGAGAGAATCACAAATAAATTTAGATAATAATTGGCCTACAAGAAATCAAATATCCACTATAATAAAATATGAATTTGAAAAATAAATGGCTAAGAAGTTTTAAACCAAAATTGACTAAGTCTGAATGAATTTTCAAAGACTAGAATCCCAAAGCCAAATAAGACCATTTTTATGACAAATGACTAAGTAAATGAATGAAATTATATGAACACCTAGCCATTTTAGATGGAAATAAGGTATAAATGGACCAAATTATCTGGGAAAATAAGCAGCAAAGATCTGAAATAGTTAAGTTGTAGAAATATGAGGTGAAATACCATAAAAATAAAACTTTAATGCAATTTAAAACATGATAAAAAATAGACCAAGACTTATCAAATTTAAATAAACTTTGAAAGTCAAATCAACATAGATCTGATTTCTAAAATACTTCAAAGCCAAATGCACACATTGGATACTTTAAGTTTAGACCTACTCAAAGAGTAAAGCCAATGCAATGTCAAACCTGTAACTTATCAATAACTTTTTCAATTAGACAATGAATTAAAATAGACCTAGGATTGATTAGACTAGATGAAATATCCCAAAATAGGTTACGTTACTAAAATCTAGAATTTTTGAAAAAACTAGCCAAGATAAATATTTTTTTATTTTCCAGCCAAACCCTAGATGCCAAAAACTCATAAATTATTAGAAATAAATTGTGAAATCCTAGAATGAAATTTAATGAATGATGTAATCATTTTTAGGGCATTAAATCACTCAATAAACTTAGCCACATTGTTGCCAAATATATAGAAAATTACAACAAATGAAATGTTGATTTATAGTGCTTTTTCCAAAGTAAATATGTTGGAAATTATCCTTAGAAATAAGGATAAATACATAAATAAATATAGGAAAATTTATAATATTAAATAGGCTTGAAATAGCCTCTCAAACCCTCTCAAATAATTCCCTAATTAAGTTACACTAACTAGAATGAATTATTTTTAACCCTAAATCTAACACAACCCTAAAATTAGGAGTCTTCAAATATGAAAATCTAACTTTGGGTCTCCAAACCCTAGTCACCACTCTCTTAGAGTAATTCTCTAACCTCCCAAGCAAATCTCCCAAATTGAAAACCCTCTTTTTTGTCTTTTCTTAAACTTGATGATCTATGGCAGCTCCAAGGTGAAGTCACCCCATGGAAAGAATTAGGGTTTGCATCTTCAATCTATTTGCTTGAAGGTTTTCATCTTCAATTCAAAAACTCAAGTTTTTTCGTGCTCAAAACTTTAAATTTAAAATTTGATCCAATATGCCTTTCAAATGAACCCTCATATGCTTTTATACTTCTTCCTAAGTGAAGCACCCAATTTGGAGGGAAATATTATTTCAATATTTTTTTAAAAAATTTATAAAGAGAACACCTCTAATAATCCACTTAAATATATTAGTACCCATGACCCTCAAAAAAGCCTCAACTTAAGTGAAATTATAATAATAAAGTGATTTTATGAGTGATCTTAATACAACTAAATGTTTCCCTTCTTTTCTTTCTTTTTCCCTTGACCCTTGAAAAACTAGGCAACGCTAAAGGTCTTCAATAGTGTCATTTCCAAAGGAGGGCATGAAAATCCTACCTTCCCAAAATTGCTTGTCCTCAAGCAATTGAAATAACCAATGGTTTGTACTAACTATGGGCTTTAAGAAATTCTTGATCCTTGACTCTTCCCATGGGAATAAAACCCCTTGATGAAGCTCTTTTCTACTGTATATGAAGATTTTTGGTTGCTTATACAATTTGAAAATAAAATATAATCAAGTTCCAACCTTCCTTTCCCCTTTCATGGAGGTCTCATACCTTAGATGTGCTAAAAAGATGCTAAAAGGAAACAAATTATCTAAAATGATAACATTGTGGTGGATGGAAAAGTGTATTATAGTAAAGAAATATTCAATTTTATGGGTTTTGATTGCCCTTATATCAACACTTATACAAGACACAAACACATTAGTCAAAACAAGAATTCTTCACTTCTCTTCAATATTTGCATATTTGATAATGCCATCCATGTGTGAATGTGTTAAAAACCTATGTGTGGATACCTTTGAGAACATAGAAGGGATGTTCATGCTACCCACACACCCAAAAGTGACCTCAAAACTCAAAAATCTTCCCATTAGAGGAGATGGAAGTCTTCTTATCATGCTTGAAATCCACCTTTCAATAAAAGACCACCAACACATATCCATATACTTCAAAATAAAGGTAGAAACAACCACTTCTCTCTTGATTAGTTGGCTATGTGTCCAAATTTTAGACCTCTTATGACTCTAAAACAATAATTATTCCTCTATAACTCATTCTTAAGAGGTAGCATTATGCAATCAATCTTATCCAAACTTATGAAAATATTCAAACTCACCATTTCATGCCTCAAAGTCACATGTTCCCTTACCTTAGAGGGAATTAATTAAAAAATAATGATGTACCTTATGTTTTGAGGGGTGTGTTTGTATATTATAGCCTTGAAAGTGTCCTAAAAAATCATTTTTTTAACTCCCAACTTGGTCCATGATGAACCTACCACATTTATAATTCCAAGAGGGGTCAAAGTGAAGCTATGTACCACCTTAAAAGAGCTAGAACTATCATAACTAAGGCTACCCCTTATGATATTTCTCCTTTGCATCTGTACATTAGAACATGGGTTCCCTTGGAATGTAACCCAATACCCTTTAGGGACCTCATCGTGCCATGACACTTATTTATAAAACCAAAAATATGGATCACTAGATTTAATTAAGAAAACATCTTGGAACAACATTGGACACATACCTTTTATGTCACAATTCTAAAATCTTTCTTCTGTTGTAGGCTCTTGGAAGGGTTTCCCTTCTTTTTCAAACTTCAACTCCCTATCACAAGGAAAAAGCCAACTCTCTTTTACATTTCAAGAATTTATTAGGGGCTATAACTTACCTTTTTCCATGAATTTTTCAAGTGTGCCATATTTATATTTGGCATGAAAGACTCATAATTTTTTGAGTATAAATAATGTTGACTATTCACATAAATTACTAATTTTTTTGAGCAAAAACAATTCTAATTTTTCTCACAAAATTCTAATTTTTTTTAGCAACAAAATTCTGATTTTTTTGAGTGTACCCTAGGTATTTTCACAATGCAAAATTTAGACCTACTTTCCTTCCTTATAAAGGGAAATTACCCTCTTCATGGACTTGCTTAGCGTATTCATTTTTAGAATTTATTAGGTTTAAAAAATAAGGAAATAAACATTCTTTTGCATACCTTAGTGGTTGTTCCACATTAGAAGAAACATTTTTTCTTGTTGTCCCTACTAAATTATCCTTAGGGAAGACTCCTTCCATTGTCTTTGAGGTCACATCCAAATGTACCTTATCACTCAAACCATGTAAGATAACTTTTTCCCATCCATTTTGAATTTAAGCTCCATATTTTGGTAATTTTGTGTGTACTCTCCAATTGAGTGTAACCATTGGATGATTAGGACAAGGTTGGTCTCTTCAATGCCAACCACATAAAAGTCATCATCAATG
The DNA here is from genome assembly GCA_037957365.1 of Torreya grandis. NCBI lineage: Eukaryota > Viridiplantae > Streptophyta > Pinopsida > Cupressales > Taxaceae > Torreya > Torreya grandis. The sequence goes on along the minus strand of JARHVA010003106.1, from coordinate 173,579 downwards.
GAGTGTGTCTCTAACATGATGCTAAGATTGGTAACCTTGGTGGTGTAAATGATGGTGAAGCCATCCACCACAGTCATACAAAAACCCTTGAATTTAATAGGTTGAAGCCCACATGCAATAATCAAGCTTTTATCAAAGAATTTATGGGTGGCCCCACTATCAATGAGAATAGTAACATCCTTACCTTTCAATTTTTATTTCACACAAAAGGGGTAGTATCTAGGAGTCCCTGATAATGAATCAAATGTTCCACTCATGTCCTTTCCTAAAATATCTCTAAATACTTTTCCTCATGGGTGGTTGCCTCTTCCTCTTCTTCTCCATCTGAATGCACCTCAATGTAATGCACTTGCCCCTTTCCATGGCAATGATGACCTAATTTCCAAGGGTATCTACAATCAAAACATTTTTTCCCCTCTTTAGATCATTCCTTGTCTCATTTTTCCATCTTAGCAAATCCCTTTGTTGCCCCAAACCCTGTTGGTTTGGATTACAAAATTTCCCCAAACCTTGTTGATTTGGCCTATCAAACTACCTCAAAGAAGCTAATTTTTATGGCCCAAAAGAGATTACCCTTGGCTTCCTCCATTTATTGTCTCTTTACTATCCAAAAGTCCAATAGTGTTATTTTTTTATTGAACAAATGCATAATTTTACCTTGGGGTGTTTAAGACTCAAGATCAAGGGCCTTTTGAATGGTTCCTTGAAGAGAAAGGTCAAAAGCCTTAACTAAACCCTAAATGAAATCAACCAATCCTTCCATGATTAAAACTACGAATCTCCTATATAAAACATCTATTACCATGATCGAGTTCCTCTAAAATTATGTCACATACTCCTCTCGTATGCCCTTTTACCTCAATTGAGCCAACTCTATGAAGTCTAATTCCATATCAGTGATATCAAACCTCTTAATGTTCCTTTTAATAAATTCCTCATAAGAATGAATGAATTGATGTCCTTGGGTGATTAACCCATGATACCACCATTCATGGGCAACCCCTTCTAAATGTAAGGTGGAAAACTGAATAGCCTCCTTTTCCATCATAGGTCTAAGTGAAAAGTAGGTGTCTACCTTCTAAAACCAAGCCCTATATGAGCTCTTGGAAGAACCATCCAAATTATAAATTAAAATCTTTCCCATGTAATGATGAGGTCTTCATTAGTTTCCATTATGACTTTGGCTAGCCCTATTGCCACCATGTTTCCCATGCTTCCAAGATGTTACAGCAAAAAAATCCATTTGATCCTTGAAAGGAGCAGGATAAGTCATGTACTCATTATAATCTTTCAATAAGTTATCTCTCAAGGTGGGTTGATCTTCCCTTTCCAAAATGGCAACTTATTCTTGTAAAAAATTAGGTTGGTTAGGCCTACATGTGGCTCTTCCATACCTTTTATGGGGTTGATGTGTGAGGTTATGACTTTTAGAAGCACTACCATCCCCATTGGATGGTTTATCACCCCTCATTTCCTTTATAGTATGGAAAAAAATTTCTATCATAACTATCATATATTCTTGAGCTTGTGTGTATCTATCAAACATTTGATTCTCTCTATATTCAACATCATTCATTTGTTGATCCAAGGGAGCCATTTATTCTTGTTAATTTTACTTAACCTTCTTCTTGCTTCTAGGGTAATACCTTAGTTATTTTTCACCCTTGGGAATGTATTTCTTTGAAAACCCATGGCTAGCCAAGATATGGCTTTGATACCATTGAAATATCCAAAATAGGTTATATTACTAAAATCTAGAATTTATGCAAAACCCTAGCCAAAACAAATATTTTTTTTATTTTTTCAACCAAACCCTAGATGCTAATTACTCATAAATTATGAAACTCTAGCATAAATTTTAGTGAATATTGTAATGATTTTTAGGGCATACAATTATGAACATAGGATTTCTATAGGGGAGATTAGTATGGTTTTAGTGAATGGAATCAAATCCAAATAAAGAACACATTGAGCTAAAACCCTAAGCCTATCTCAAGGGGAGAGCATATTAACAAAACAAAATGAGAAACACAACTAGAATGCAAAGATAAAAAATATTTCACCTTCCTTAGATTCTTCAAATAGCTTGTTGAAGTGGTTTGTTCAGCTTTGTGCTTCAAAAAGTCTATCGTAATGGAGCTTGGCTATCCTCCACCTCCTCTTGGCACCATGTGGATTGTGGCTTTGGCTTGGTTGGACAATTTGGCTTGAGAATATTAATTTACATGAAGATTTGGAATCAAATTAGCATTATAAATTTACACCAAGATATCTTAAAATTATGGTTATGAGACCTTGTATTTATATATTTTTCAAAAGGGGCTAGATCAACCATGACCATCCATCTCAAGATGAAGATGTGTGCCCATGAATTAATCTAATTATGAAAATAAAATCCATAAATATTCTCATCATGATTTAGGAATAAGGGGCATTTATGAGGCATGAGAGGTATTGATGAGTCATGAGAGGCATTAAAGGGGCATGAGAGGCCCACAATCCTTATATTTTGTGCATTTATAGCCTAGGGATGTCTTCACAAGAAATGATGTAACTTGATGATGCAGTTATTCAATATTAATTTTGAGCATAGAAATGAAGAAGAGATGTTTTTTTTTGAAAGGCATAAATATGGAGAGATGAAAGAGTGCAAGTTCATTTGTGGGAGGCATTTACCTATATCTTGAAGGGATCAAGATAAAAAGGTATTGTACAATTAAACCTAAGTTGTCCCAAAGACAACATAACATTATGACAATTTAGAGATATGAGAAGGGAAGGAGAAATGGACATAAATCCATAGAAGACATCTGAAGATGCTTGAGAAGAAAATAATAGACCAACAACTAACCAAAATGTAACATGGTTTGTACACAACCCAAAGGAGATACCATGATAGGTTAGTCAAAATCACTTCAACATTGATCAAGGTAGTATAATTTTTATTGTGCATAAGGAAAAAGAGTTATTACTGATTTGGAACAAAGTAGGATACTGATAGCCTAAAACTAACCAAGAATAATGACTAAAAGGGATATTAATCCATGCACATAGAGGGAATTATGAGACAATAAAGGAACAAGAAAAGGTGGCAGCCAATGAACCCCATAGAGATTTCCATACCACAAAGGGCAAGAAGCAGTAAAAAATTTAGGACAAGGGCAATGGAAGAACTAGATAGACAAACCTTATGAGAAACACATTGAATAATAACATGCAAGTATACCTACTAGACACATGTGACATAAGAGAGTGCACATAATTGAGAAGAAGTGAAAGGTGCACAAAAAGAAGCAAAGGAAAGCTATGAAGACATTTTGGAGGATATGGATGAATAAGAATGGGCACAAACCCATGAGAGATAAAAGTGGGTACAAACCCATAGGGGATAAGAGTATGCATAGACTCACAAGAGACATAGGTGGGCATAGGCCCATAAGAGTAAATAGAGGTGGACACAAAACCACAAGGGGAAGAAATGGAAGGAAGATGAATTATATCAGAGATAGGTAGAGGAGGATAGTTTATGGACCAAGGAGAGTCTCAAAAAGAAGGAAACACTGAGCAAGACCACTTAGGGGCCACATTAAATGAATAGGAACACCACGGTCAAGGTAGATGATCAGAAAGATAGTTATATCACTCCAACACTATTTTTAAGTAGGAGATCATATTTTAATTACCTAGGGAGTTTGATGGAGGAGCATCATAGGTGAATTTACAATCTTGCATAAGAAAAAAATATAATCAATCAAGCGAGAGACAAACCAACTATAGTTCTGCATAGTTACATGGACCATGCAAGAATCTACTTGTGTGGAAGGAAGTTGGTTGATATTTTTGCAGGGAGAAAGAATAAAAAGGGGTACAAGTTTTGGCTAAGCTAAACAGTACACTCGCAAAGATACAAAGTATATAAAGATGCATTAGGGATAGGAATCAAGGTGTAAAATTAAAGGGTCTCTCAATAGTTCATAAGGGAACTGAGGCCTACAAAGTTTTAAAAATCATGTTGTGGAAGGAGTTGTTCACTGAAGGTGTGCTTGATAAGAACAAGGAAAGTTGCAACCAAATCTAAGTTAAAACTTGAGGAAAGTTGCATTTCCTTAAGGGAAAGAAAAATTGGGAAGGGCGAACTTTAGTGTTCTTATTTATAAACATAAAGTAATATTGTTATTAAAATAAAAAGTATTTTTAAATACTTTAAATAAAAGTAATAGTATGCTTTAGTTGTCAAAAGTGAATATGTCGGCAACTCCTTTTCAAATTTGATATTTCATAAATGGGGCTTTCTATTATGATATACATCAGCCTTACTTAGGATCTATTTTGGAGTTGGAGTGGGAAAGGCTATAAAAATAAAGAGGAGGTTCATTTGAAGATGGTTATGTTATTTTTCATAATTAAAATTATAGAGTTTTATCATGATTTGTTGAACTTCATGAAATTAAGGACAAAAACCCTAATTAGTTTGGTTTTAGTAAGGAAGAAAAACCTTATCTAACAGATAGAAACCTTAATTTAAAGGTTTTATTGAGGATCATTTGATAGTTTGAGGAGTTTTCAACACCATTACAGATTTGATATGGCAAAGAAAGATAGTTTGAAGAAGGGTGCATATGATTTGAAGGGCAATGAGTTGGTTTAAAACCCTAAAAGTACAACAAAGTGGTTGAAGAAGGTAAAAGACTCATTTTTAAGGTAGTGACCCCCCTTGGAGTTTGAGACTACAATTTTTAAGGCTAAATAAATCCTAATTTATAGGGCATGCATATTTAGCTATTATTTTTAGTATATTTTCTAGCCATTCAATTGATAATAAAAATTAGATTTGAAGGTATTTCAGCATGCTATATTATTTTTGAATTATTTGAGTGGAAAATATTACAAATTTTGCCCTAAATGTGCATTTATTTTAGGGTTTGTTGGAAAACCCAAATCTTTGCAATTCTATCCAAAATGGGACATTGCAGGGTATAAAGCATGCTAAGAATAACATTGAAGTTAAAACGTAAATGCTCTCCAAAAAAAAGGCCCTACATAAATGGAGTGGGTCTTAGATGTCAAATGTTATTTAACATTAAAGGATGTACAATGATCCATAAAGGTGGAGTATGCACAAAAATGCTCTATGATAAAATAATAAATGGTTATATAGATCTCCAAGAGAGGAGGAGATAGAATCACAATAAGAGGGTGAAAAGTTGGCAATAGATAAATTTCAAACAATAAAACCAACTAGTGCATCCAGAACGCTATCTCAAATGGAAGAGAAAAATCAAAATCCATATAAGGTAACCATTCAAATCCTTAACCCCAAAGTAAAGAAGAGAGTGTTTCCATGAAAGGTAATGTGTAAGAGGAACTAGCATGGGCACCGTATAGAGGTAAAAAACAAACATTTAAGAAGATGAAAGAGTAGGAGTTAATGTTGATCTTAAAAGGCATTAAGGAGAAGGCTGTAAAAAGAAGATGTGTTAGATGTATAGGCAAAGAAGATTACTTCATGGAAGTAATAATAGATTAAATCCAAGAAGAAATCTAATTTTCACGTAGTGAAATGAGTGAAGACAAGGGGATATCATTACACATGAGACATTGAGAGAACATTAAAAATATTAAAAGTGGGAGACAACATCGATCTCGAAAGGCAAGGAAGACAACATTGGGTAAATAATTTTCATAAGAAGTAATGGTGAAGAAGGTTGTCATCCTAAAGCAACAATAGAGGAGCGAATCCAAGAAGAAACTTAGTTGCAACAAGGTGGATATCATTCCAAAAAATCCAAAAAGAGTGAAAGAAGGTGCGCAAGGTATAAGAGAAACCTGCATAAAGACATTGACACATAAGAACCCTTAAGAGAGCACAAGCATTATTATGCTCAGAGTGGAGGATACACTAAAGGAAGGGTTGAGAAATTATCCAATAACAACATAGAGTGATGCTAGAGAAATTATCCATATGTAATGGTGTGTGATGGATAAAAGATAGATTTTAACCCTAGATGCAAAGGAAAATGACTTTGAGGAAGGGGAGGCTCTAGAGGACCTTCAACTGAGAGAAACTTCCCTAAATGAAGCACCAAAAGAAGAAGCGGTGGGAGATGTTACAAAAAGAGAAGAAGAGTTTCCTAAAGATAAACTAGGATTTGTTGAGTGAAGGAAAAATGAGAGTGAGGTGCATGGGTTTAAAGGTGCACTAAAGGAAAAAGAGGCATTGGTGCAAGCACCAGTTAAAGAGAGCTTAAGATAAAATGTAAACATTATTCTAAGGGATGAGGAAGGTGAAAGAGAAGTTATATATTTTAAATTCAAGCACAATAACCATGTAAAATAGATGTGTCCTTCATAAGGCACACACATAGAGAACACATGAGGTGAAAAGAGTTGAGCTTATCAAGGAAACACATTAGACCATTATGCAATTAGAGTTAAGGGGCACATAAATTCACCTACAATATAATCAAATTACAAAAGATATCTAAGGTACATAATGTGTGATGATGATGGCTTGTGAAAGGAGAATATAAAGCATAAAGGTACATAAAATTCTAGGTGAAAGGCATTCAACACAAAACTTGAGGAAGAAAAATAAAGTTGGATGACTAGTTAGTTATGAGGACCTAAACTTACATTTCCTTAGATTAGGTCATTACTACAACTGACATGACAACTTAAGGACAACCAACAAGATCAGACTTGTTTGGCTCATATTCTAAAAAAGGCTATGATAATTATAGCAGTACTTTACAGACTCGCACAAGCTCCCATAAAATGAAGTTATAGGCCAATTACATAAAAATTTGGCAAAGCAACTAGAGCTCAAGCACCTATAAATAGGGGTTTTGGTCTAAAATTTTTAACACTCCAAAGCCAAGGAGGTTACTTTATTAGTGATATCCCATAAAGGTATACGGAAAATTTGTCTGAGGTTAGAGAGATAGAAATGGATCTTCACATTATAGGTGAAGGCTCGTAGTCATGAATGAATGGTAGTCTATCAACACCATAATAAAGAGAAAAAAGCATAAATCTATATTTAAAGATTGGACTAAGTAGAGTTGAAATATCAATGTACAATATGAAGCTTATATTATCTTATAACTCCTGAAGTTAAGGAATAAAATCCTTTACAAACATGATCCATTTCATGGAAATATAAAGGTTACATGGTTAATGCATCCCTTTAGTAGGAATCCTCATCTATACAAGCACTAGTTTCATATCAAACCAAGGTCATGAACCTTGAGGGATGTAAGAAGAAATGATAAACCTGCAAGAGATATATGAACTAGTAGAGAAAAAGCTAGCAGATGGTTAAACAGGAGGAAACTAGCATAACATAGCTCATCAACTTGAGGGAGGTAGGTACATATCATGTAGGTGAAAGATAAGAAAAGATAACCCTCAGAAGGGATGAGTATATAGGATTATGAAGGGAGACTTGGTAATAATAGTTCATAAGTTCAAGCACCTACGTAGGATTGTGATGGAGAGTGTAACAACATATAGTCTAAGAAGTTGTGAGGTTATAAACAACCCATAAGAGTGCTCTATGAGAATTGAGAGTTAGCTAAACTTGACATCATCATTATTGTAAAGGAGAGGTGAAGCATTGATAAATTATTATAAGTGATTTAGTTAATCAAAAAAAGGATAGATCACCTTATGTGAGGTGGTCCAAAGGTATAGATGAGGAGAAAGCATAGACAAATTATTGATCATGTAGTTCATATGCAAAGATCAAATGTGTTGATAATGAATCAAGTAAAATGGATGATAGGGCCAACAAATCATTAACAATAAGGAAATCAATGTGTAAGAGCATATTCTAATATGTGTATCGGGTAGAAAGTACAAACTAAATGTGTTCTCCATCAAGTGTAGATGGATAGAGAATGAGCATAATAGAAGTTAGCTCAGTGAAAATTAAAAATGAGACATGACTTGGAATCACATATCTTAAGTAAAATGGAGGAGTTAGCCTCCATGTTGATATCATTGTAGGAAAGTAAGGAGGAAGGAAAAACTATAGGGAGGGAGGATCCCAAAGAGAAATAGGGAGAGACCTATGTGAGGAAGGAGCCCTCAACTGTTCTGAGATAGGCCAAGAATAACCTTGTAGCTAAAATACAAAGCTTCTACATAAAAAAGGCCCTATGTAAATGATCTAGTGGGTATTAGATTTCAAATGTTATTTCACGTTGAAGGATGTAAAGGAATCCATAAAGGTGGAGTATGTATAAAAAATTTATCTATGATAACACATTAAATGGTTGAAAATATCTCCAAGAGAGAAGGAGATAGAAAGAAAACAAGAGGGTGAAAAGTTGGCAACAAATTATTTAAAAACTATAGAACCAAGTAGTGCACCTAGAAGACCATCTCAAATGGAGGTTAAAACCTAAGATCTATAGAAAGTAACCTTCAAAGCCTCACCCCCAAAGTAAAAAAGAGAGTGTGACATGAAAGGCGATGCACAAGAGTGAATTAAGTGAAGGCAAGGTGGATATCATTCAACATGAAACAATGAGAGTGCATGAATGTGTGTCAGGTTCTAAAAATAAAACCAATCATAGTGGAGTGAAATGAGTGAAGGAAAAGTGGATATCATTCCACATGATCCAAAAAGAGTGCATGAAGGTATGGAAGGTGTAACACCAGTCTGCACAAAGGTAGGGGCACATAAGAACCCTAAATATAGTACAAGTTTTCTTGTGCTCACAGTGGAGGATGTGATAAAGGAAGGGTTGAAAACCATAGACCCCCACTAACTAATGGATTGTATCACAACAATGACTATAGAGAGGGATTTCAAGAAATTCTTAATATACAATAGCATGTGGTGGATAGAAGATAACCTTTAACACTGGAGATAAGGAAATGGAGCCTGAATAAGGAAAGGCTCTAGGCAACCTTTAACCAAGAAAAACTTCATTGAATGAATTACTAAAGGAAGAAGCAATGAGAGATGCTACAAAAGGAAAAGAGTTGCATAGAGAAAAATTGGAAGTTATTGAGTGTAGTGGAAATGAGAGTGAGGCACATGGGTTTAGAGGTGCACCAAAGGAAATAGAGGCACTAGGGTCAACACCAGATGAAGAAAGCATGCGTACTAATGAAAATAACATTTCCCCATAGAAGGATTAAGGCAAAATAGAAGATACATAGGATAAATTTGAGCATAATAGCCATGTGAATAAGATGTGTCCTTCAAAAGGCATAAAGATGAAGAGATGAAAGAGTGCAAATTTATTTGTTGGGAGTATTTAGCTAAATCCTAAGGGGATCATGATAAAAAGGTAGTGCACAACTGATCTAAAGTTGTTCCAAAGACAATAGATCATTACACCATGGAGAGACATGAAAAGGGAAGGAGAAGTGGAGATAAATCCACATAAAGAATTTGAAGATACATGAGAGAAGAAGAGTCGGCCTATATCTAACAAAAACATAACATAGTTTGCACACAAACCATAGGAGCTACCATGATGGGTTAGCTAAAATAATCATGAAGCATATTAAGGAAGTGAAATTTTCTTTGCATGTAAGTAAAATGAGTTATTGTTTATTCGGAGCAAGGTGGGAGGTCATCAACCTAAAATTGACTAGGAATAATGATTGAAGAGGATATCAATCCAAGAATGTAGAAGGAAGTACATGGCATTAAAGGAAGAAGAAAAAGTGGGAGTCAATGGACTCCATAGAGACTTCCATGCCATTGAGGACATTAATAAAAGAAAATTGAAGGACAAAGGTAGTGGAAGAAGCATGTAAACACCCCTAAGAAACATGTAGAAGAATAACACATAAGTATACCTACTTGCCACAAGTGATATAAGGAATAGAGTGCACATTATAGAAGATAAGTGAAATGCACACAGAAGGAAGGAAAGTCAAGGTATGAAGACCTTTTGGAGGAGATGGATGAATAAGAATGTGTACAAACCCATGAGAAATAAAAGTGGGGGAAAACCCACAGGAGATGGAGGTGGGCATCGACCCAAAAGAGTAAATAAAGGTGGGTGGAAAACCACAAGAAAAAGAAAGGGAAGGAATATGAAGTGTATTAGAGCTAGGCAAAGGAGGATAGTTCATGGCCCAAGGAGGATCTTGAAAATAATAAATCACTGAGTGAGCCTACACAGGTGCCACATTAGATGGATGGGAACACTATGGTCAAGGTAATCAACCAGAAAGATAGTTCTACCAATCCAACACTATTTGTAAGAAGGAGCTCATATTTTAATTAACTAGGGTGTTTGATGTAGGAACACCATTTACTAATTTGCAATCTTGCATCAAATAATTAGATAATAAAAGGGGGTACAATTTTTGGCTAAACCAAGCAGTACACTTGCAAAGCTATAAAGTGCATAAAGATGCAATAGGGACATGAAGGAAGTTGTAGTAATAAAGGGTCAATAAATAATACATAAAGGAACCAAGGCCTATGAAGGTCCAACAACCATGGCACATAAGGAGTTATTCACTGAAGGTGTGATTCACAAGAACAAGGAAAATTTCAACCAAAGTTCAGTCAAAATTGAGAAATAGATGCATAAAGAGTTGAAATTATCAAGGGAGCACATTAGAGTAGTGCAAAATCATAATCGAGGGGTGAGAAAATGTGCCTAAAAAGTAATCAACTAATGAAGGAGCTCTAAGGTTCCTAGTATGCAATGATGATGGCACATGGAAAAGAAGAGATTTTGAGGTACAAGGGTAAGCAAAAATCTTGGCATGGGGCATTCATTACAAGATCGAGGAAGTAGAAGATAGATGGATAAACAATAGTTAGCCTTTCCTTAGGATACGGTAGTAATATAAATTACATGATAATAAAAGGGAATAATAAGATCTACTTGTGTAGGTCAAGGTCCATAAAAGGCTATGATACTTCTAGGGTACGTTAGTAGACTTTTGGAAAGCCTTATTTAATCAAGTTGGCTAATTGCATGGTAATTCAATGAAGTAACCAAAGCTTAGGAAACTATAAAAAGGGGTCTTGGTCCAAAATTTGTAATGCTCATAAGCCAACAAGACATTATTAGAGTGATCCCATAAAAGGAAAAAGCATTGTTCAAGGTGAGATAAAGAGAAAAGGAACTTTGTTGATAGGTGAGGGCTCACAGTCATGAGCGAATGGTAGTATAAGGACACCACAATAGAATGAAAGAGAGATACTTATATCTATGTCTAAGGACTATACTAAGTAGAGTTAGGAGCTCAATATACATCTATAAATATTATATTATCTTTTATTACCCTAAATAAAGGAATAAAATGTTTTATTAACATGATTCACTATGTGAAATTCTAAGAAAATCAAGATAGCCTAGTTTAGAAGCCAAAATGAGACATGACCTAGAGTTGAAAAAATTGAATATATTATAGATCTTCCATGTTTCAGATGCTATAGGAAAGGATAACACTACTAAAAAGAAAAATGGTTTGGAGGAAACATACCATAGAGAAGCAAGGAGAGACCCATGGGAGGAAAGAGCTCATAGAGTATCTAATGTGAATCAAGAATTAGCTAAAAGTTGAAGTGCAAAGGTTCTCTAGAAAAGAAGGCCCTAAGGAAATGATGGATTGGATTGGATACCAAGTGTTATTTTGCATTCAAGGGTGTAAATGACTCCATGAAGTTAGAGTATGCACAAAAAAGGCTTTATGATAGTGTAGCAGATGGCTAGAGAGATATTTATTAGATAATAAGATGGAAAGGGAAAAATAGAGTTCAAAATGGGGAGTATATGTTTTTTAAACTCTTGAACCATGTAGTGCATTCAAAAAGCCATCCCAAATGGAGAAGACTCAAATTTAATGTCCCCTTTTTTGTGGACATTGACAGACTTTATGATTAGCCTATTATGTGACCTTCATAGGCTGATAGGATGGATAGAGGGTCATGATGGAGATTGGCTTGGCTTCGATTAGAAAAATTTCTACAGTTCGCTTTCATTCAGGCTCTTTCAAACACATTTGGCCTGAGCTCCTATTATTTAGGGATATTTGACATGCAGCAGAGCACCTTTATTTTGGTATGGTCATGTGCAGAATCATTCCCTGATTCACCAGCTTCAATTGGTTCGAGGATCTGACATATATTGAGGGAGATATTAATATTTGATTGATTTAATCAAATATTAATTATTTAGCCTATTTTTAATTAGAAACCCTAATTATAATTTAAGAAAACCCTAATTAGGGCAAGCACATCTTTTTGAGGGTATAAGGGTTTCTCATGGAGGCCATTATTGATTATGCATTGATTATTGATTTTGATATTGAAGAATTCTTCTGTGAAGACTGAGCCAAGGGTTCCAGGATTCCACCTGCATTGGAGAATGTCCACTCTTCAGTGTGTGTGATTCAGAGGCTATGAAATATCAACTGATCTATTGCCAAATTGAGAGATAGCTTCATACAAAATTTATCACAGAGGTTTACAGATTTGAGAGATAACTTCACACAGAAGTTATCATAGTATTTCAGGTATTTCTTTATTTAGTTTTTGATTCAATAAATTATACAGATAGAGATCTTCTATATTAGAGCCATATATTTTCAGATCAGGGGTTGAAAACAGACAGGTTATGCTTAATTGGCAGCCGTACAAAGTCCATATAGGTCCGTACAAATCCATGCAAATACCGACCTCAGCAGATATAGATCCCTAGTGACTGACATCGGCTGACTGAAGACTGACATTAGTAGAGAAGGATCGATAGAGACCAATGTCGGTAGTATATCGATCGACGCTGGCGACTGTGTGTTTGACACAACAGGTTGAGACGTCTAGATTCAAGCTTAACTTCCAAATTTGCAAAAGATTAGGGTTTTAAGACCATATTTTAATATTCTTTTATATCTATGAGAGAAGACTATAATTGTAATTATCTGAACAAGTGATAAGATATTTGATTGGCAGATAAGAGATTTACTGTGATTTATTGTTTATCTAAATTTATTCTGTAAGATTGTATCTTTGTTCAGAACTGTTTGTGTTTCTATATTCCCTATTTGAAGGGGATATTATAGTGGTATCATAGATTTTGATGGAAAAAGGAGCCCTAAGTAAGGGACATCACATCAAAGGTCACAAAAAGTAACTTGCAAAGTCTCGTTATGAAAGTGAAGAAGAGAATGATGCTATAAAGGGTTATGAACATGAGTTGATAGCATGGGAGAAACATGGAGGTTTATATGGATCCCTTCATGACAACATTAAAAAGATTAAAAAGTGGGACTCATCACCGATCTTCAAATGTTGATCTGAAAACTAAAAATGCAAGTGTCACAAAATCAAATAATACACTATCGCATTAAAAGATCTACTAATTTCTCAACTTTTTCATTTAGTTTTTTTTAATAATGAATAAAAAACCAAAATCAAAATTAAAATGAAGATCATAATTAAAAAATAGTAGAGAAAATTAGAAGAATTCACCATTGAATTGATAACAAAGTTCGGCTTCAATAGCCTACATCTCTGGGTTCGTTCAAAGTGAGGACCATTTACATTAATTTTGTGTAAAAAATGGATTAAAAAATCATTACAAGTCTTTAATTATCCTTCTCTGGTCTCTACCTACCTATAAAAACATTTCTTAGACTTGTCATTAAAGGCCCAAGGCCATACAAGGCATAAATAAATCTCTAACCTTCTTATTTCTCTTTACACAATCAGTTGATTCCTCTCCTTCAAATGAAATTTCATTCCTTATATAACACTTCAAACCCTATAACACAAGAAATCAAAGCTTAGCTCTTTTGCACAATAGGTGCACAGTTCAAAACATCGGCCTTCTCTTTTGGCGCTTTGGACTTATCTCTTTATCCCACATTTGTTGTGTGAAAATGGATTACATGTTTTAAATAGGTATGCAGTCTCCTTTATGAGTGCTGACATACCTTTTAAAGGAGAATTAGGTGTTAATATTAGCTTGATCCTATACTTAGGCCATCATTGGAGAATTATTGGTTAGCATGTGGTCTTTGCATGGCAATGGATGGTATGGCAGATTTGGTTTATTGGCTTGTGGCTCTTTACAAAGCTTTAAATATTTATCCCACATTGATGGGGTTTCTACAAACTTTGTAACTTAAATACAATGCCACAAACAATGATACATGAAGATTAGGAGGCTAAGGCACCCCTCCACAAGAGTGTGTCAACCCTCGCTAAGGGCCCCTAGTGAGTAAATAGTGGGGCCCACAGATCCTCATATGACTGCTTATCAAACACCAGAGGCTATCAACAAACCAAACACCAAACCAATTTTTTTTACAAAATTCATATTTCCACATGTCAGATGGTTATTGGACCATTTGGTGCATTTGAATAATGCCACATCTCTTTTTGAATCTCATTATTCCCCTATCGCAAGAAAAATTTAGCAAGCTATATCTCGAGCATCCAGACTTTATTTTTCATTCTAGAAGAAGCACCTAAAAGATCTCAACAAATTATTTGATGTGCAAGTGTTTTAACCAAAAATTGAAGACTTTAAAAATAGAATGGTACATGGATCCACCTGGATCACTCCTCCCCACTGGGAACTTTCAGACCTCAAAAAGTTAAAATTAATTGGTAATGAGGTGAGGGTATTTCTCCCTCACCCTTCTGGCTTCCATCTATTTGGCCTTGTTTCGGTGAATCCCTTTTATACCAACATGAAGATACTTAACATCACCACTTCATGAAGTCTGGACAGTCATGTCAAGAATAGTATCTTCCTGCAATTTTATTAGATATTCAAGAGCAAAATCATCAATAAAAGGAATGGATACACTTTCATCATGATCTATTGTCATTTGAGGCTCATATACTTTCAAATTTTCCACATTTATAACTAAATAAATCTACATATAATATGGTAAATCTAACTGGAAAGCATTTGTGCCAATTCTTTCCATAATCTAAAAAGGACCATACTAGATTGGTTTCAAATTTTTACCTTCACCTATCAGTCTTTCCTTACTGATGTGAAGCCATACCATATCACCTATAAGAAATTGGTGATCAATACGATGTTTGTTGTGTCTAGCTTTATGCTTGGCTTGACTTTTCTCCAATTGAATATGGACAGTCTGATGTATGAGCTATATTTGTTCAATGAACTTCTTAGCTCGAATGGCTTCTTTTGGTTCACCAACAGCTATATCCTATCCATAACAAACATCTAGAGGAGATTTAGGTAAGTATCCATAACAAAATTCAAATGGAGATTTCATACTAGAAGAATGAAGTGCCTAGTTATATGTATGTTGTATGAAACACAATTGTTCATCCCATAACTTTGGATGTTTATTGTTATAACCCCTAAGCAAATGTACCATAGTGTGGTTCACAACCTCTATTTGCCCATCAATTTGTGGATAAAATGCAGTGATCTTTTTTAATCTAGTGTCTATTCATCCCCAAAAAGTTGACCAAAACTCCCTAATAAACTAAGAATCCTGATCAGAAATAATTGAAGTAGGCAACCCAAAATGAACCCATACATTTTTAAAGAACAAGTGTGGAGTGCCTTCACTAGTAATTTGCTTAGTGTAAGGAATCAAAACACACATCTTGCTAAACCTATCCACAACCACATATAAATAGTCATGTTTTATTTGTGTCATAGGCAAACCCCCCAAAAAATCCATGGAGATACTTTCCCATGGGTGAGTAGGAATAGGTAGAGGAGTATAAAGTCCCAATTTCCTATTACTAGGTTTTCTTGTGACACAAAGAGTACATCCCTTAATATATTTGGCAACATGTTCCTACATATGGGGCTAGTAACAATACATTTTCAAATGTGCAACCATTTTAGCAACTCCAAAATGACCAAAAATAAGAGAAGTAAGTGCTTCTCTAATTAGGTGCACCCTCTCATTTTGAGGAATACAAAGTTTACCCAAATGATACAAAATATCATTATGTACATGATAGTTCAATTCTTCTACTTGTCTACTACTCATCAGGTCTTTATATACATCATGATAATCAAGATCATTAACATACTGTTCTTTATAGCTTTCATGAGACAAAGAACCATGTTGTAAAAGAATAGATGTATCAACCATAGGAGGCATAGATAGGATATCTACAACCTTATTCTAAATACCTTTTTTATACTTAATCACAAGATGATATTGTTGTAAGAAACACATCTAATGAAATTGTCTAAACTGTTGTAGCTTAGTTTGTGATTAGAGATATTATAAGGGCTGATGATCTATATGTATTATTATTTCTTTGCCCATTAAGTAATGTTTCCATTTTTTTAACACTTTGAACCAATGCATACAATTCCTTATCATAAGTTGGATATTTTGTTACTACACTTGTGAAGGTCTCAGAATGATAACAAACTAGTTTCTTACCTTGCATTAAAATAGCTCCCATATCATATTCACTTGCATCCGTCTCGATCTCAAATGGTTGTTGTATATCAAGAAGTGCCAAGACCAGAGTAGTACTTATCTTTTCTTTCAAAGTGTCTAAGGCCTTTTGATGCTTGCTTCCCCACTGAAATACCTATTTCACACTTGTCAAAGAATGCAAAGGTGTTGCAATATATGAAAATTGAGCAATAAACTTTCTCCAAAATTGTATTGCACCAAGAAAACTTCTAACCTCAGTTGTATTAGTGGGTGTATGCCAGTTAAAAATGACTGCAACTTTTCAAGATCAATTTTCAAGTTACCATGTCCGATAATGTAACCCAAGTATATCAAAGAGGTTTTGACAAACTCACATTTTGACATTTTTAAATAAAGTTTTTCCCTTCATAATGCATCCTTGACTTTCTTAATGTGGATAACATGCTCTTCCCAAGACTTGCTGAAAATCAATATATCATCTAAGTAAACTATGAAAAAATCATCAAGGAACTATCTAAAAACATCATTCATCAATCTCATGAATGTATCTAGGGCATTACACAACCTAAAAGGCATAACAAGCCATTAAAACAATTCCTGTTTTGTTATGAAGGTGGTTTTCTACACATGACCTTCATTAATTCTTACTTGATGATATCCACTTCTCAAATCTAGCTTACTGAAATAAACATGTTTTAATTGATCCAATAAATCATTAATATGAGGAAGACAGTAATGATTCTTAATAGTAATTTTGTTTAAAACATGAAAATCAACACACATTCACCAAGTGCCAACTTTATTTGGCACCAAAATGATTGGAAAACCAACTGGAGATGAACTTGGATGAATAATACCTCTATCCAATAGATCCATTACCTATTTTTTTATTTCCTCATTTTGCACCACTAATAACCTATACATGCCAATGTTAGGGAGAGGAGAATCCTGCAATAGCTGAATTTCATGTTGAACTCCCTTTTAGGGGGAAAACCCTTAGGATCTTGAAACACATCATCATAAGTAGAAATGATTTCAACTAATTTATCCTTATGTTTAGGATCATTATTTTCCAAAGCCTAAGAATATTCTTTTTCCTTAGACTTAATCAACTTGAGACAAAAAGTCTTACTTGAATTAACTAGTCTTTTCATTTGCCCTACTGTAACCAAGGGAAGACTTGTTTTAATGTGATGTGCTCTGACTATATATTGAATGTCATCCTTAACAAGCAAGTACTTATTCTCCTCTCTATAAAATATTTCTTTTCTATCATAAAGATATGGGCTTCCAAAAACAATCCTGCATATGTCCAAAGGGATAACATCCAACTCAACCTCATCTACAAACTTGGATGTGATGGTAAGCCTTAATCTATAAGTTTTTGAGACTTGTAGCTTCTCACTGTCACACACTCAACCTAGTGGATAAGGCTTTGGATGGGGGTTGGTTTGTAAGCCTAAATTATTAACAACCTCTTCAAAAAATAAATTTTCTTGAGAACCACTATAAATAGAGTGTCAATCTTAGTATGTTTTGAAACAACTCTAATGTGAAACAATTCATTTCTTTTCTTATCAATATGCACAGAATTTTATTTAGAAGAAGATGCATCATTTGATGAGTTAGTGCTAGAAACTAAAAGAGAAGAATAATTATATAATCCCATGGTTGTGATCTTAGTTTCATCACCTGAATCTGGACCTAAATCTTGAACCATAACATTAGTCTTCTTTTCCTTCTTTTGAATCCTTTTAGGCCTTAACTTAGGGTGTAGTTTCCAAAACTTAGACTCATCATAATTTTTCTTACAATGATTACAAAATGGTTTTCCTTCTTCTTTTTTAATAGTAAAAGTGGATTTTTGTTTACCCTTTTCTGATGGACTTTCCCCTTTGGATTGCTTAACATTAGATTGCTTACTTTTAACTTAGGAAAATATTCTTTTGATTATTTTCCTCTAGCCTCTAAATGAGTGGCTTGTACACATACTACATCTAAATTAGTGGGATTAAATATAAGAATCATATGTCTTAAGTAACTATGTAGCCCACCTATATATTTTAGCAGTGTTTCTTATGTGTAAAGAGAAACATTCAAAAGTAAAGATTGTTTCCTAAATTCTTGTGTGTAATCTTGAACATTTTGGCCTTTACCTTGTCTGAAACTTTGCCAATCCATCATGGCTTATTGAATATAGCCTAAAAGATAAAATTGCTTTTTGAGTTCTTCAACAAATTCATTCCAAGTAGAAATTGAGTTACCTTTTAAAAGCTCAGCTTCCTTCAACTTAGTCTCCCACCAGATGAAAATTGTGCCTCCCATACGAAGAGTATCCAAATGAATTTTTGACTCATCCCCTGCAATCTTTTGGACCCTGTAATAAACTTTAATCCACTTGACCCAATTATCCAACTTTTTGGCATTAACTTTGCCATTAAACATTGGTAATTTAAACTTAATATCCAATTTTAGTGAAAGGAGAGATTCCAAAAAATTTTACCACCATCCAATGAAGAAGGTTTTTTAGTTTCTTTACCTTTCAATTCTTGTGAATCACCATCTTTTTCATTCTCAAATTTTCTTTGTTTATCAAGGTAAAGTTCCTCAACCATGCTTCTCATTTCCATGAAGGCTTGGTGGAAAGCTTGTTTGGATTCCATCTCTTCTTCAGCCATTCCTGAAGCACATCTTAAGCCAATCTATGGATTATACTCAACAATTTTTCCTTCACCCTTTTTGGATTTTGACCTTGTCAACATACACTAGCAACCACTATTAAATAATAGCCACTCTGATACTAAAAATTTGATCTAAAAACTGAAAATGTAAGTGTCACAAAATTGAATAATACATTATTGCATTAAAAGATCTACTAATTTCTCAACTTTTTCATTTAGTTTTTTTTTTAAAATAATGAATTAAAAACCAAAATAAGAATTAAAATGAAGATCAAAATTAAAAAATAGTAGAGAAAATTAGAAGAATTCACTAGTGAATTGATAATTGGCTTCAATAGCCTACGTCTCTGGGTCCATTTAAAGTGAGGACCATTTCCATTAATTTTGTGTAAAAAATGGCTTAAAAAATCATTACAAGACTTCAATTATCCTTCTCTGGTCTCTACCTACCTATAAAAACATCTCTCAGACCTATCATTAATGGCCCAAGGCCATACAAGGCATAAATAAATCTCTAACCTTCTTATTTCTCTTTACACAGTCAGCTGATTCCTCTCCTTCAAATGAAATTTCATTCCTTATATAACACTTCAAACCCCATAGCACAAGTGGTCAAATCTTAGCTCTTTTACACAATAGGTACATGGTTCAAAACATCGGCCTTCTCTTTTGGCATTTTGAACTTATCTCTTTATCCCACATTTATTATGTGAAAACATATTACATGTTTTAAATAGGTATGCAGTCTCCTTTATGAGTGATGATGTCCCTTTTGAAGGAGACTTAGGCACTAAGATTAGATTGAGCCTATAATTAGGCCACTATTAGAGAATTATTGGTTATTATGTGGTCTTTGCGTGGTAAGGTGGATGGCATGGTAGATTTGGTTTGTTGGCTTGTGGCTCTTTATAAAGCTTTAAATATTTATCCCACATTGATGGGGTTTCTACGGACTTTGTAACTTAAATACAATGCCACAAACAATGATACATGAAGATTAGGAGGCCAAGGGACCCCTCCACAAGAGTGTGCTGACCCTCGCTAAGGGCCCCTAGTGAGCAAATAATGGGGCCCACGGATCCTCATATGACCTCCTGTCAAAGACCGGAGGCTATCAACAAACCAAACACCAAACCAATTTTTTAAAAAAATCCATATTTCCACATGTCAAATGGTTATTGGACCACTTGGCACATTTGAATAATTCCATGTCACTTTTTGGCACTCGTTATTCACCTATCACAATAAAACTTTAGTAAGCTATATCTTGAGCATCTAGATTCCATTTTGCATTCCAGAAGAAGAGCTAGAAATCTCTTGATGAATTATTCGATGTGCAAGTGGTTTGACTAGAAATTGAAAACTTTCAAAATGGAACGATACATGGATCCACTTGGATCAAATGCATTGAGAATGTTTGGTAAAGAAGTTGTGTAATTAGTAAAGGTGAAGAAGGTTATTGTGCCAAATCAACAAAAAAGGAGTGAAGCCATGAATAAAAATGGTTAGAGTAGAGCACAACAGGTGAAGGCAAGGTAAATATCATTTTATAAGATTTAGAAAGAGCACAAGAAGGTTCATAAGGTGTAGGATTAGCCTGCATAGAGACAAGGGCACATAACAAGAACCCTTAGAGAACACAAGTGTTATTGTGCTCAAAGTGGAGGATGCATTGATGGAAGGGTTGAGAACCCTAGATCCCCATAAATCAAAAGATTAGTTCAAATTAACATCATCATAGAGGGATGCTAGAGAAATTATCCATATTCAATGGTGTGTGGTGGATACAAGATACCATTTAACCCTAAATGCAAAGGAAAGTGAGACTAAGGAAGAAGAGGAAGAGTTTCCTAGAAAGTAACTGGGCATTTTTGAGTAAAGTAGAAATGAGAGTGAGGTGCATGGGTCCAAAGGTGTGCCAAAAGAAATAGAGGCATTGCTATAAGCACTAGTTGAAGAGAGCTTAAGTGCCAATGTAAAAACCAGTGTGCCAAGGGATGAGGAAGGTGAAAGAGAAGATACATAGGTGAAATTCAAGCAAAAAAACCATGAAAAAGAGATGTGTCCTTTGTAAATCATAAATATAGAGAGATAAAAGTGGCTGAAATCCCACAAGAGATGGATGTGGGCATAGGCCCACAAGATTAAACAAAGGTGGGCACAGAACCATAAGAGGAACAAAGGGAAATAAGATGAGGCATATAAGAGCTAGGTAGAAGAGGGTAGTTTAAGTCCCAAGGAGGGTCTAGAAAAGAAGGAAGCATTGAGTAAACCTACTTACATGCCAGATTAGGTGGATGAAAATATTGGGGTTAAGCTAGCAGACTAGAAAGATAGTTCCACCACTCCAACACTATTTATAAGTAGGATTTTAACTACCGAGGGAGTTTAATGTAGGAGCATCACAGGTGAATTTATAATCTTATATTAGTTCAAATTAGAGTCAGTCAAGCAAGATATAAATAACTCTAGTTGTGTATGATTACACAGACCATGTAAGAGTCCACCTGCATGGAAGGAAGGTGGATGAGAGTTATGCAGGGAATTAGAGAATAAAATTGGGGTACAACTTTTGGCTAAGCCAAAAAGCACACTTGTAAATTTACAAAGCACATAAATATCCACGTGATAGGAAGAAAGGTGCAAAAATAAAGGCTCATTCAATAATGCATGAAGGAACTGAGACCTACAAGGTTCTAAAAACTATGATATGAATAGAGATATTCACTAAAGGTGTGCTTCACATGACCAAGGAAAGCTACAACCAAATCTAAGTTTGAAATTGAGAAATAAATGCATAAAGAGTTGATATTATCATGGGAGTACATTAGAGTAGTGCACTGTCATAGTCGAGGGGTGCTCAAATGTACTTAGAAAAAAATTAGCCAATGAAGGAGTTCTAAGGTACCCAATGTGAAATGATGATATTGCATCAAAAGGAGGAGATTTTGAGGTATAAGGCATGCAAAAATCCTAGCACAAGGCATTTGATGCAATCCTACATAAGTAGAAGACACTTAGATAAGCAATTAGTTATGAGGACCTATAGTTAGCATTTACTTTGGCTAGGTTAGTACTAAAAATGATGTGACAACAAAAGGGACTGACAAGATCTACTTATGCAGCTCGAGATCCATAAAAGGTTATGCTACATCTAGGGTAGGTTTGTAGACTTGCATAAAGCCAAATTAAATGAAGCTGGCTAATTGCGTTAGAATTCAACGATGTAACCAAAGCTTAGGAAACTATAAAAAGGGGTCTTGGTATCAAATTTTTAATGCTCATAATCCAAGGAGGAAATTTATTAGAGTGATCCCATAAAGGGATAAAAAAAATTGAGGCTAGACAAAGAGAAAAAGAACTTCTTAGATAGGTGAAGGCTCATAGTCATGAGTGAATGGTAGTCTAAGGACACCATAGTACATAGAAAGAGAGATACTTATATCTATGTCTGAGGACTGGACTAAGTAGAGCCAAGCTTTCAATAGACAACTATGAAGCTTATATTATCTTGTAACACCCAAAGTTGAATAAATGATTTATTAGCATGATCTACTATGTATAATTTTAAAGGCTGCATGGTTAATGTATCCCTTCATTAGGACCCCTGATGCAAATAAAAAAGAGCCTAATGAAGGAAAGGCTCTAGAGTAACTTGGACCAAGAGAAACTTTCCCGAAGGAATTAATGAAAGAAGCAAAAGATGTAGGAGAATTAGAGTTGCTTAGAGACCAATTGGGAGTTTTTTAGTGAATCAAAAATGAAAGTGAGGTGCATGGATCCAATAGTGTGCCAATAGAAATAGAGGCATTGGGGAAAGCACCAACTAAATAGATCCTGAGAGCCAATGCAAACAACATTGTGCTAAGGGATGAGGAAGCCGAAAGAGAAGCTACATAGGTGAAATTCAAACACAACAATGATACAAAAGAGAGGTGTTATACATAAGGCACAAACATAGAGAGTAAAAAGAACCCAAGTCTATTTGTGGTAGGTATTTTCCTAAAGCATTAGGGGAAGAAAAGAAAGAGGTAGCTGCTTGCAGTGAATCCTATGTTTTCCCAAAGACAATATAACATTACACCATAGAAAGACACACAAAGGGAAGGAGAAGTGGGAATAAATCCATAAAATGCATTCAAAGATACATGAGGAGAGGAGAAGAGTCGAATTGTACCTAAAAAAATGCAACATTGTTAGCACATGACATGGATGAGCTACCGAGAAGGGTTATCCAAAATCAACCCAAAGCTAATAAAGGGAGTGCAATATTCATTACATAAAAGGAAAAGGAGTCACTACCAATTGGGAGAAAGGCAAGAGGACATCAAATTGAAAATAATTAGGAATAAAAATTGAAGGGGATATCATTCCAAACACATAGAGCAAAGTGCATGACAAGAGAGGAAGAAAGGGAAAGAAGGAGCTTACATTTTAATTACCTTGAGGAAACTGACCAGACAAGTGATTATATACCACTCTAGCCCTTCTTGTAATAAGGAGATTATATTTTAATTACCTTTTGAGTCTAATGTAGGAGCGTCCTAAGTTAATTGGCTATGTTACATAAAAAAATATAGTCAAACACCTAAAAATAAAACAACTATAGATATGTAGCTTAAATGGCAGAACATTTTTAAAGGTTGTTATAAACTACATATAAGGAATATGATTGACAGTTATCCAAGGAGTTAGAGAATAAGAAGGGGTACCTATTTTTATAAAGGCAAGAAATGTGTACATAAAGTTTCAAAGTGCATAAAGACACACTAAGGATAAGAATCAAGGTAGAGAAGTAAAGGATTGTGTAATAATGTATGAAGGAACTGATGCCTATAGATCGTAAAGGAACATGGAATATAAGAAGTTATTTGTTGAAGCTGTGCTACATAAGAACAAAGAAAGCTACATGATTGAGGTGCAAAGAGTTGAGCTTTATAAGGGAACACATTAGAATAGTGCATAATTATAATTGAGGGGCATATAAATGTCCTTACAATGTACTCAAGTGGCAAAGGAGATCTAAGGTATATAGTGTGTGATGATGATGGTGCATGAAAGAAGAGTCTAAAGCACAAGGGCAAGCAAAAATCTAGTTTTATGGCAATAAACTAATAAAATATACTTTGTGAGGATATATTCTAATAACACTTAGACTTCCATGGATCAAGGTCCATAAAAAACTATGCTAATTCTAGGGTCTATAGACTTGTGTAGACTCCCATTGAATAAAGTTCTAGACCAATTATTGGGAAATACGTGAAGCAACTAGAACTCAGGAAATTATAAAAAAGGTTCTTGGTCTAATTTTTTTTAATGCTTTAAAGTAAATAAGATACTTTATTAGGCTGATGGTCATGGTCATGAGTGAATGGTAGTTTATGGACATCATAGTAGAGAGAGGCACTTAAAGGACTCCACCAAGAAGAACCAAGATATCAATGCACACTTATGAAGCTTGTATTATCTTATAACACTTGAAGTTAAGGAATAAAATCCTTTATTAGCATGATCTACTACATGAAACTCTAAAGGCTACATGGTTAATGCATCCCTTAACCAAAACAACTGATCTTGATTGACACTAGTTTGATATCAAAGAAAGGTGGTGAACCTTGAGGGATATAAGAAGAAAGGATAACCTTGTAAGTGAGATATGTAGTAGAAAGAAAAATCTAGTAGATGGTTGAATATGAGCCAACTAAGATAGCATCACTTGCTAACATGAAGGTAGGAAGATAGTGAGCAAGTGAAATATGAGCAATGAGAACCCTCAGAAGGGATGAGTACATAGGATCACAAAGTGAGACTTTAAGAAAATAGTTCTTAAGTTCAAGCACATATGTAAGATTATGATGGTGATATAAAAAATAGGTAGTGTGAGTAGTGAGGTTATAAGCAACACTCAAAAGTGTTGTATGAGAACTGAGATATTGCCAACCTTGATGTGATCATTATTGGAATGGATATGTGAAGCATTGACAAATTATTTTAAGTGAGATAGTCGATCATAATGAGGACATATGATAGAATGTGAGGTGGTTCAGAGGTATGAATGAGGAAAAAACATCAAAACATATTGATCATGAGATAGTTTGTAGGTAAAGATCTAATGGGTTGACAATGATCAAGTAAAATAAATGATGATTTTGATAGATCAATCATGATGCAATCAGGGTGCATAAGCATCTTCCAATCAGTGTATTAGGTAGAAGTTACCAAATAAATTTGTTATCCAATAAGTATAGATGGATAGAGAATGAAGAGCATAGAAGATGGCTCAGCAAAAATAAAAAATGAGACGTGACTTTGAGTCACAGGTCTTGATGAAAATGGAGATAGCCTCCATGTTGCAAACACTGTAGGAAAGGATGGTATAGGTAGAAAGAAAATCCATTAAGAGGAAAGTTCCCAAAGATAATCAAGGAGAAACATATAGGAGGAATGAGCCCATAGTGATTCTGATGCATGTCAAGGATAACCATGAAGTTAAAATACAAAGGTTCTCCAGAAAAAAGGCCCTGAGTAGATGGAGTATGTCTTAGATATCAAATGTTATTTTGCATTGAAAGATGTAAAAGAATCCATAAGGGTGGATTATTCATAAAAAATTCTCTATGATAACATAATAAATGGTTGAAGAGACCTCCAAGATAGGAGATAGAAAGGCAATAAAAGGGTGAAATGTTGGCAGCATATAGATTCCAAACTATATAAGCAAGTAGTGCATCCATAAGACCATTTCAAATTGAGGAGTAAAATTGAAATCCATAGAAGAAAGCCTCACCCCCAAAATAAAGAAGATAATGTTGCCATAAAAGACAATGCACATGAAGAGCCAACATGGGTACAATGTAGAGGTTAGAAATATCCCTTTGAGAAGATGAAGAGCAAGAGCTAATGGTGATATTAAAAGGTGTTTAGGATAAGGATACATAAAAAAGATATGTAAGATGTAGAGGTAAAGAAGGTTATTTCAAAGAAGTAATAATAAAAGAGTAAATCCAAGAAGAAACTCTATTGTAGTAGAGTAAAATGAGTGAAGGCAAGGTGGATATCATTCCATGAGCCAATGAGAGTGCATGAAGGTGTGGAAGGTGTAGGAGTAGTCTGCATAGACACGGGGTCACATAAGAAGAACCTTGGAGACAACACATGTGTTCTTGTGCTCATGATGGAAAATGTTCCAAAGGAAGGGGTGAGAACCCTAGATCCTGATAAAGTAGTAGATTGTAGTACAATAATGATGATAGAGAGGGATGTTCTAACAATTATTGATATGTAGTAGTGAATGATGGACATAACACAACCTTTAGCTCTAGAGATAAAGGTAAAGGAGCTTGAGGAAGGAAAGGATCTAGGGGAATTTCGACAAGGAGAAGCTTCCTTGAAACAAGCTTAAAAATTAGAAGCCAACATTAAAAAGATTTAAATAGGAAGTCACCACTGATATCGAAAGGTGATGAGGAGAATGTTGAGTAAAGAAGCTCCATAAGAAGTAAAGGCAAAGAAGGTGGTTGTGCCAAAGCAATAAAAAAGGAGTGAAGCCAAGAACAAACTCAGTTGTAACGAAGTATAATAGGTGAAGGAAGGGTGGATATCATTCCAAAGATGGATAGAGAGATCTCTATTAGAGAAGGAGATGGAAATGCAAGAATAAGTTGAAAATTTGGGAATAAATGGCTTCTAAACTATTGAACTGAATAGTGCATTCAAAATTCCATCTCAAATGGAGAAGATTTGAAAGCCACAAAAAGTAACCTACAAAGCCTCATCACCAAATTGAAGAACAAAATGTTTCTATGAAGAGTGATGAACAATAGGAGCCAACATGGGAGCAAGACAAAGGTTAGAAGGAGCTCTTCATGGCAACATTAAAAAGATTAAAAAATGGGACCCAACACTAATCTCAAAGGCCATAGAGGAGAACACTAGCTAAAGAAGTTGCATAAGAATCAAAGGTAAAAAATGTTTATGTACCAAAACAATAGTAGAGAAGTGAAGCCAAGAAGAAACTTAGTTGCAAAAAAATGCAATAGGCAAAGCCAAAGTAGATATCATTCCATGAGAGCTAGTGAGAGCATATGAAGGTGTGTAAGGTGTAGGATCATCCTACACAGAGACATGGGTACACAAGAAGAACCCTTAATATATCACATGTGTTATTGTGCTTGGAGTGGAGGATGCACTAAAGAAAAGGTTAAGAACCCTAGATCCACATAAAGTAAAAGATTGTTGCACAACAAAAATAACATAAAGGGATAATGGAACAATTATCCATATGCTATGGCATGTGATGGATAAGGATAATCTTTAGCCCCAGATGCAAAGGAAAATGAACCTAAGTAAGAAGAGGCTCTAGAGGACCTTCAACCAAGAAAAACTTCCCTAAAGGAAGCACTTAAAGAATAAGCAATATGACATGTTGTAGAAGGAGAAGAAGAGTCGACTAGAGATCAACTAGGACTTTTTGAGTGAAGTAAAAATTCAGGTGATGTGTATGGGTCCAAAGGTGTGCCAAATAAAATATAGGTGTTGGTGCAAGCACTAGATGAAGAAAGATTGAGCGTGAATGCTTACAACATTGTGCCAAGGGACGAGGAAGGTGAAAGAAAAGTTTCACAGGTAAAATACAAGTACAACAACTTGATGAAAGAGATATGTCCTTCATAAGGCATAAACATATAAAGGTAAAAGAGTTCAAGTCTATTTGAGGTAGGAATTTAACTAAACCATTAGAGGAGGAAGAGAAAAAGGTAGTGGCTTGTTACAGAACCTAAGTTATCCCAAAGGCAACAAAGCATTATACCATGGAGAGACATGCAAAGGGAAGGATAAGTGGGAATAACTCCATAAAAGGCATCTAAAGATGTATGAGGAGTAAAGAAGAGTTGACCTATAGCTAACAAAAATACAACATTATTTGTGCATGACATAGATGAGCTACCAAGAGGGGTTAGCCAAAATCAGCCCAAAGTCTATCAAGGGAGTGCAATTTTAATTGCACAAAAGGAAAAAGAGTCACTTCCAATTGGAAGAAAGGTAGGAGGACATTAGCTTGAAACTAATGAATAACAACACTTGAAGGGGATATTAGTCCAACCACAAATAGTGAAGTGTGTGACAATAGAGGAATAAGTAAAGTAAGGAGTTGATAGACCCCACAAAGACTTGCATACCACTAAGGGCATCAAACAAAGGTAAACTAAGGATAAGGGTAGTGGAAAATATACACAAATATAACCTATGAGAAACATGATGAACTATAGCATGTAAGTATACCTACTTGCTATGAGAAATAGAAGAAATAAAGCATGCATAACAGAGGAGAATTGAAAGGCTCACAAAAAGAATCAAATGAGAAGTATGAAGACCTTTTCATGGAGGTAGATGGATAATAGTGGCCATAGACCCATGAGAGATGAAAGTGGGTGAAAAACCATGAGAGATAAAACTGGGTGTAGACCCAGAGGAAACAAAGGTGGTAATAGGACCACAAGAGTAAATAGAGTTGGGCACAGACCAACAAGAGGAATAAAAGGAAATAAGGATATTGAATTTTAATTACCTTGAAGTAATAGACCAGAAGCATGGTTCTACAAAACTATCCCTTCTTGTAAGAAGGAGATTACATTTTAATTACCTATGGAGTCTTATGTTGGAGCATCGTAGGCAAATTGGTTAAAGGCACACTTGAGGAAATAAAGGCACTGGAGTGAGAACCAACTAAAGAGAGCATGAGTGCTAATGGAAACAACATTGTGCCAAGAGAGGAGGAAGGTAAAGGCGAAGCTACATGAGAGAAATTCAAGTATAGTAGTGAAGAAGAAGAGACGTTTCCTTTCAAAGGAGCAAGTATGGAGAGATGACAAAGTGCAAGTTTATTTGTGGGAGGTATTTACCTATATATTAAGAGGATTAAGATAAAAAGTTAGTGTGTAATTGAACCTAAGTTGTCCCAAAGACAACATAGCGTTATGCCATGGAGAGATGTGAGAAGGGAAGGAGAAGTGGACATAAATCCATAGAAGGCATCCAAAGATGCATGAGGAGAGAAGAATAATTGACCAAAAACTAACAAAAATGCAACATTATTTGCACACAACCTGAAAGAGCTACCATGATAGGTTAGTCAAAATCACTTTGAAGAAAATCAGGTCAGTACAATTTTCATTGTGCATAAGGAAAAAGAATTATTACTAATTAGGAGCAAGGTAGGAGACTGGCAACTTGAAACTGACCAGGCATAATGACTAAAGGGGTATAAATCTAAGCACGTAGAGGGAATTATGTGATAATAAAGGAATAAGAAAAGGTGGCAATCGAAGGACCCCATAGAGATTTCCATACCATGGAGGGCAAGAAGTAAATAGAAATGAAGGACAAGGGCCATAGAAGAGCCATATAGACATACCTTGTGAGAAATCATGGATGAACAACATGCAAATATACCTTCTAGCCATAGGTGACATAAGAGAGTGTACATAATAGAGGAGAAGTGAAAAGTGCATAGAAGGAAAGGAAAGTTATGAAGACATTTTGGAGGAGACGAATGAACAAGAATGGGCACAAACCCATGAGAGACAAAAGTGGGTACAAACTCATAGGAGATGGAAGAGGGAATAGTCCCATAAGAGATGAAGGTGGGAATAGGCACATAAGCAAAGAAGGTGGGCATAGGTCCACAATAGTAAACAAAGGTGTGTGCAAAACTACAGGGGCGAGAAAGGGAAGGAAGATGAAGCATATCAAAGCTAGGTAGAGGAGGATAGTTTATGGCCCACGAAGAGTCTCAAAAAGAAGGAAGCACCAAGAGATCCCACTTAGGGGCCACATTAGGTGGATGAGAATACCATTATCAAGGCAATAGACTAGAAATATAGTTTTACCATTCCAACACTATTTTAAGGTATGGGATCATATTTTAATTACTAGGGAGTTTGATGGAGGAGCATCACAAGTCAATTTACCTATTCAATCAAGTGAGAAATAAACTAACTCTAGTTCTGGATAGTTACATGAACCATGCAAAATCCACTTGCATGGAAGGAAGGTGGTTGAGAGTTTCATATGGAGTTAGAGAATAAAAAGAGGCAAAAGTTTGGTCTACGCCAAGTAGCACAGTTGAAAATAAACAAAGCACATAAAGATGTATTAGGGACAGGGAGTAAGGTGTAAAAGTAAAGGGTTGCTAAACAGTGCATGAAGGAATTGAGGCCTATAAAGTTCTAAAAACTATGATACAAAAGGAATTATTCACTAAAGGTGTGCTTAATAAGAATAAGAAAAGTTACAACCAAAGCTAAGTTCAAACTTGAAGAAATTTGCATTTTCTTGAGAGCAAGAAAATTTGGGAAGGCCAATTTGCAGTGTCCCTATTTCTAAAAATAAAGTAATATCATTATTAAAATAAAAATTATTTTTAAATATTTTAAATAAAATTAATAGTATGCTTTAGTTACCAAAAGTGAGTATGTCAGTAACTCCTTTTCTAATTTGATATTTCATAAAGAAGAGGGATTTCTATTGTGATGTATGTCAACCCTTATTTAGGAGCTATTTTGGGGTTGGAGTGGGAAAGGTTATAAAAATAAAGATGAGGTTCATTTGAAGAGGGTTATGCTATTTTTTATAATTAAAATTCTAGAGTTTTGGCATGATTTGTTGAACTTCATGCAATTTAGGACTAAAACCCTCATTAGTTTAGTTGTAATAAGGATGAAAATCCTTATCTAATAGCTGGTAGCCTTAATTCAAAGGTTGTATTGAGCATCATTTGATAGTTTGAGGTGTTTTGAATACTATTACAGATTTGATGTGGCAAAAAATGATAGTTTAAAGAAGGGTGTAGCTGATTTGAAGGGTAGTGAGTTGGTTTGAAACCCTAGAAGGGAAATGAAGTGGTCAAGGAAGGTAAAAGACTCATTTTAGGGTATTAACCTCCCTTGGAAAGTTTCCAAATAATAGATAACAATAGATACTTTCTAAATAACAAAACCAAGTAGTGCATCTAAGAGGCCATCTCAAATGGAGGAGAAAACTCAAAAGCCACAGAAGGTAACTTTTAAATCCTCACCCCCAAAGTAAATAAGAGAGTGTTTCCATGAAAGGTGATGTGCAAGAGGATCCAACATAGGCATCATGCAAAGGTCAAAAATAGACCTTTGAGAAGATAAAAGAGTAGGAGCTAATGCTAATCTCAAAAGGCATTGAGGAGTAGGCTACATAAAGAAAATGTGTAAGACATAGAGGTAAAGAAGGTTATTTTATGGAAGCAACAATAGAGTGAAGGCAATAAGAAACCTGATTATAGTGGAGTGAAATGAGTGAAGGCAAGGGGGGTATCATTCCATAATGAGTCATGGAGAGTGCATGAAGGTGTATAAGGTGTAGGAGTTATTTGCATAGAGACAAGGGAAAATTGGAAGAACCTAGTAGAGAGCAAAAGTATTCTTGTGTTCACAATAGAGGATGTGCCAAAGGAAGCTTTGAGAACCATAGGTTACCATAAATTAAAGGATTGTATTACAACAACAATGATAGAGAGGGATGTTTGATCAATTTTTTATATACAACAGTGCACGATGCATAAAAGATATCCCTAGAGATAAAGGAAAAGAGTGTAAGGAAAGGCTCTAGGGTACTGTAGACACCGCAAACGTGTCTGCACCTTGGCTCTCCCCCTTATCCACCTCAAACCCCTATCCTAACCCTTGGCCTCCATTTGATTAAATTAACTTAACTATTTTAATTAAGTGGCCCCCTTTCCACCCTACCCTTGCCACCTTGGATCCTCCCTTGAATCCCTCCACCTTCCTCCTAGCATTTATTATACCAAATCTCTTCATTACCTTCCCCCCATGCCCATTTAAGCGCCCTCGTGACCGTTCTTCCCACAACCCCTCACCCGGCGGCGTGCAGGAATGGGCAGAGGCTATTTTTAGCCTCTGTCCCCATTCTGCCACCACCGATGTCGGCGACCCTTCGGCCGACATCGATGAAACTACCGGCGTCGGTAGCCTTCATTAGACCTTTCTGCATCCGTTGCACCACTGGACCCTTGAGCTCACAAACAGAACTCTCTTGGCATTTTGGCATTCATCTCTCCTCCGTCTGGACCTCGTGCAACAGCAGCAACAGGTGCAAAGGCTCTGGATCAGGGATTCTTTGCTTGAAAAGTCTTCTGTGGCTCCAACAACAGCTCCTCCTCTCTTCATTCGGCAAATAAAAAGGTAAGCACAGTCTGGTGTTCCATTTTATTTCATTTCTTTAGTTTAGTTATCTATTCTATCTACTATCTACTACTCCCTCTGTTCTTCCCCCTGAGAGGCTGCAAAAGCCTTCTCAGGTCCTGTCCTCTGTGTATCTTCATCTTCCCTGTCCCTCTTTTAATCCAATCCCAGACAACTTCCTCATCCCCCTGTCAAACAAAGACCTTGCACCAGGCCCCCAACCAGAACTAGACCATTCCCCAGTCCATCCAAATTCGTTCCCCAACTCTGTCTCGACCCCGTTCACAAACCAGACCCGGCCACAAACCAGAAAGCAACCCAGACCCGACTACAGGCCATAACCCCGACCGACGCCGGCCACTTCCCCAACCGACGTCGGCAGAATAACCGACATCAGCAGATCAGCTAACCGACGCCAGTGAAATTTCTGACCTCGGTGACTGTCTTCAGCCCAACAACTCCTTCAGGTAATCATTTTGTCTTTTCTTTCCTTTTTAATTTCTTTGTCACTTCTGTATTCTGGCATTCTGTATTTACTCAATCTCTTATCTGTCTGTTATCAGTGGGTTGACCTCCCTTGAGGAAGTTTTCACACTTCCTGGAACAAGCTTTTGCTTGGCAACCCACCGCCTATCCATCTAACATTTTCTTGTCCAAGTTTCCTTTTTTCTTGCAGGTGTCATTCCTCCACAGCCAAAGAGGAGTGCTCACAAGCGTCTGGATTTACGGTGCGCGATCTTTATCCAGGTACTTCACATGCCTTGTCCATTTATCTTCTCTTAGTTTCTTCTTTCTCTTAAATTTGAAAAGCGAATTAGCAGTAGAAACAGGTACCTTTGACTATGAGAAACTTCCCTAAGGGAAACACTAAAGAAATAAGCGATGGGAGATACTACAAAAGGAGAAGAAGAATTGCGTAGAAAATAATTGGGAGTTGTTGAGTGCAGTTGAAATGAGAGTAAAGCACATGGGTCCAAATGTGTGCTAGAGGAAAGAGAGGCACTAAAACAAGCACTAATTGAAGGAACATGAGTGTTAATGCAAATAACATTGTGCCAAGGAAGGAGGAAGGCAAAAGAGAAGCTACATAGGATAAATTCAAGCATAGCAATAAAAAAGAAGAGATGTGTCCTTTGAAAGGCATAAAGATGGAGAGATGAAAGAGTGAAAATTTATTTATGGGAGGAATTTACCTATAAATTGAGGGGATCAAGATAAAATTGTAGTGTGCAATTTAACCTAAGTTTTCTCAAAGATAACAGATTATTACTCCATGGAGAGATGTAAGAAAAGAAGGAGAAGTGGACATAACTCCATAGAGGGCATCTAAAGATGCATGAGGGGAGGAGAGGAGGACATAACTATTTGTAAGTAGGATCTCATTTTTTAATTACCTATGGAGTTTGATGTAGGAATATCATAGGTGAATTTTCAATCTTACATCAAAAAAATAGAGTTAGTCAAGTGAGAAATAAACTAACTCTATTTGCGCACAGTTACAGGGACCACATAAGGGTCAAATTTCTTGGAAGGAAGGTGGTTGAGAGTTGAATAGGGAGTTAGAGAATACAAAGGGGATATTAGTTTTGTCTAATCTAAGTAACACACTCACAAAGATACAAAGTGCATAAAGTGTACAAAGGACAGGAAGCAAGGTGTAAAAGTAAAGGGTCACTCAATGGTGTATGAAAGAAATGAGGCTTACAAAGTTTTAATAACCTTTGCATGGAATGAATTGCTCACTAAATGTGTGATTCAAAATAATAAGGAAAGTTACAACTAAATCTAATTTTGAACTTGAGTAATAATTGCACAATTATTTGAGCTTATCAAGGGAGCACATAAGAGTGGTGCACAGTCATAGTTGAAGGGCACTCAAATGCACCTAGAACATAATCAACCAATGAAAGAGATTTAAGGTAATAAGTGTGTGATTATTATGGTGCATAGAAAGGAGGGTATTTTTAGGCATAAGGGTGTACAAAAAGCCAAGCACATGGCATTTGACTCAAGCCCAAGGAAGTAGAAGATAATTGGATAAGCGATTAGTTGTGAGGACCTCTAATTAGCCTTTCCCTAGCTTAGTACTACAAATGATTTGACAATAAAAGGGACTAACAAGATATACATGTGTATCTCAATGTATATAAAAGGTTGTGCTACTTCTAGGTTATGTTTGTAGATGTGCATAAAGTCACATTAAATGAATTTGACCAATCACATTGGAATTCAGTGAAGCAACCAAAGCTCAAGAAAATATAAAAAGGTGTTTTGGTCCTGATTTTATAATGCCCAGAAGTTAAAGAGGAGACTTTTTTAGAGTGATCCCATAAAGGGACAAAATAAATTATCTGGGGCTAGACAAACAAGAAATAAACTTCATAGACAGTTGAAGGATTATAGTCTTGAGTGAATGGTAGTCTAAGGACACCACAGTAAAGAGAAAGAGAGATACTTATATCTATGTCAGAGGACTAGAATAAGTAGATAAGATAAGATAAATATATTAATGTCCAACTAATTACCACAAAATTAGGTCAAAGGGACTACAAATTATAGAAATGTATTAGGGAAAAGTGAGAAACCAAAAATGTCTTTGAAAACAAGAAAAAATAATACTAAAATAAATAATTAAAAATAAGTAAAGAGTGACCACGTTCAAAGACAAACCACCAAAGGACCCAACCACACTCAAGTTCAAAAAAGGAAGAAAAAGAAATGAGCAGTGTCTAAGAATCTATAAACATCAAGAGCACAAGGATGATCCCTAAGAAAGAAGAACCAAGAAGGAACCCATCAGAGTCAAGAGCTCAATATACAATTATGAAGCTTATATTATCTTGTAACACCTAAAGTTAAGGAATAAAATGCTTTATTATCATGATCCACTACATGGAATTATGAAGGTTTCATGGTTAATGTTTCTCTTCACTAGGACCCTTCATCTCACGCAGCACTAGTATGATATCAAAGTAAGGTTTTGATCCTTGAGTGATGAAAAAATAAAAGATAAAATTGCAAGAAAGCTACAAACTAATAGAAGGAAAGCTAGCATATCATTGAATATGAGGCACCTAGTAGAGCATCATTCAACACCATGTGGGAGGTATGTAGATAGTAAGGGAGTGAAACATAAGTAAAGAGAACACTCGGTAGGGATTATCTACATAATATCATGAAGCGAGAATTTTCTAGAGTGATTCCATAATATGAAGCACCTACATAGGATTGTGATGGAGAGTGTAACACTAGGTAGTGTATGAAGTTAGGAGGTTATAAACAACCCAAAGGAGTGTTGTGTGAGATCTAATATATGGTTGACCATGAGGCAATCATTTCAATAGAATAGAGAGGTGAAGTGGCAATAAATTACTAGAAATGAGGTAGTTGACTGGAACATAAATAGATCATCGAATACGAGGCAATCCAAATGCATGAATTAAGAGAAACCATGGATAGATTACCAAAAATAAGGTAATTCACATGTTAAGAAGAAGTGGTTTGACAATTAATCACATGAAATTAATGAAGATGTTGATAGATCATCAAACATGAGGTATTTAAGGTGTTGGATTACCTTCCAATCAATGTATTGGGTAGAAGGTTCTAGAAAAGGTTGTTCTCCATCAAGTGCAGATGGATAGAGAATGAAGAGCACAAAATATGGCTTAATAGAACTCAAGAAAATGGAGATAACCTCCATGTTTTAGACTCTACAATAAAGGATGGCATGAATAGAAATAAAAATGGTTGGAAGGAAGCATACCATTGAGAAGCATGGAGAGACCCATGAGAGAAAAGAGTCCATAGAGGTTTTGATGTGAATTAACAATAAGCCTTAAGCTAAAGCAAAAAGTTCTCTAGAAAAAAACGCTGTGAGGAAATGATGGAGTGGATTAGATTTTGAGTGCTATTTGGTGTTGAAAGGTGTAAAGAACTCCATAAAGGTGGAGTATGCACAAAAAAGACTCTGTGATAGAGTAACATATGGCTTCCAAACTATTGGACCAAGAAGTGTATTCAAAAAGCCATCTCAAATGGAGAACACTCAAAAGCCACAAAAAGTAACCTATAAATCCTATCCACCAAAGTGAAAAATATAAATTTGTCATGCAGAGTAATGCATAGGATGAGCTAGTATGGGAGCAATGTGAAGATCATAAGGAGCCCTTCATGGCCACATTAAAAGATTAAAAAGTGGGAACCAACACCTATCTCAAAATTCATTGAGGAGAAGGTTGGGTAAATAAGTTGCATAAGAATCAAAGGTGAAGAAGGTTGTTCTTCCAAATCAACAATAGAGGAGAGAAGTGTATAAGAAACTCAATTATAGTAGAGTGTAATAAGGGAAGGAAGGGTGGATATCATTCCACAAGATTCAACAAGAGTGAAATAAGGTGCACAATATGTAGGAGTATCTTGGTGAGAGACAAGGGCACATAAGAAGAAACCTTAAGAGAGCACAAGTGTTATTGTGCTTGTAGCGGAGTATGCACCAAAGAAAGTGTTGATAACCCTAGATACCCATAAACCAAAGGATTATTTCAAAATAACAAGAACAATGAGGGATGTTGGAGAAATTTCCCATATGCAATGGTGTGTGATGGATAGAAGATAACCTTTAGCCCTGGCTGCAAAGGAAAATAAGTGTAAGAAAGGAGAGGATCTAGAAGACCTTTTACAAGGAAAAACATCCCTATAGGAAGCACTAAAACAAGAAGTAGAGAGAGATGTTAGAGAAGGAGAAGAAAAGTTTCTTATAGAGCAGCTAGGAGTTGTTTAGTGAATCAAAAATGAGAGTGAGGTGCATGGGTCCAAAGGTGTGACAAAATAAATAGAGAGATTGAGCACCAATACCAACAACATTCTGCCAAGGGATGAGGAAGGTGAAAGAGAAGCTTCACAGGTGAATGTATCCTTTTTAAAGCATAAACATAGAGAGGCCAAAGAGTGTCAGTCTATTTGCAGCATTCATTTGCCTAAAGCATTACAAGAAGAAGGGAAAGAGGTAATATCTTGTAATGAAACCTAAGTTGTCCCAAAGAAAAGAGAGCATTGCGCCATGGAGAGACATGCAAAGGGAAGTAGAGATGGGCATAACTCCACAGTAGGCATCTGAAGATGCATGTAGAGAGGAGAAGAGTTACCTAAAGATAATAAAAATGTAACAACAATTGCACATAATATGGATGTGCTACCAGGAGGAGTTAGCCAAAATCTACCCAGAGCTGATTAAGGGAGTGCAATTTTCATTGCACAACAAGAGAAGGAATAACTATTGATTATGAGAAAGGTAAGAGGCCATCAATTTGAAGCTGACCAAGAACAACACTTGAAGGGGATATTAGTCCAAACACATAGAGCAAAGCATATGATAATAGTGGAAGAGAAAAGATGGGAGTCAAAAGTAGCCATAAAGACTTGCATTCCACTAAGGGCATTAAGGAAAGGTAAATGAAGGACAAGGGCATCAACAAAATCATGTAGATATACCTTGTGAGAAATACATGGAACTATAACATGTAATTATGCCTAATTGTCATGGGTGATAAAGAGAAGAAAGTGCCTATAACAGAAGAGAAATGAAAGGTGAACAAAAGGAAGGAAATGAAAGGTTAAAGACCGTTTGGTGGAGGTGGATGGATAAGAGTGGGGGCATAGATCCATGAGAGACAAAATTGGGTGTAGAACCATGAGAGATGAAATTGGGTGTAGGCCCATAGGAGATGAAGATGGGCATAGGACCATAAGATCAAAGAGAGGTGGACATAGATCCATAAGAGGAATAAAGGGAAAGAAGGAGATTACATTTTAATCACCTTGAGGAAACTAAATATAAGGGTGGTTCTACCACTCCAGCCCTTCTTGTAAGAAGGAGCTTACATTTTAATTACCTTGGTAGTCTAATGCAAGAGCATTGTTGATGAATTATCTATGTTGTATTAAAAAAAAGCATAGTTAAAAAAGGGAGAAATAAACCAACTCTATCTATGAATCTTAAATGGCAAAACATTATTAAATGTTTTTATACACTATGCATAAGGTAGATGATTGAGAGTTGTTCAAAGTGCATATAAACACACACATAAAACTACAAATATTTCTACTTCATAGGGCTATTCTGAGTGTTCTTTTTTTTCCATTTCAAGGTCTTTAAGAACCTCATTAATGTTTGATGTTGACCTCTCTTCTTCATTTTTATCCATCTTTGACATCTCTTTTGCTGCCCCAAACCCTACTGATAGTGCTCCTATTGCCCCAAAGTGACTTATTTTTTTGTTCTAAAATTGTAGCTCTAGGATGCCCTAAAGTGTTGCACCTTTGTTGTTTAGAGGACCCCAAAGTGCTAAAATTTTGATATTCAAGGGGCATAGCTTCTTCCTCTTGGATTGGGATATTTCTCCCACTTTCCCTTGGTATGGTAGATGTCTCTATGAATTGTTCAGTAACCCCTTTCACAACTGAATTCTCTTGTTTTTAGATTCATTCATTTCAACCCTCTATCTTTCCCTTTCACAATTACTTGCAACTCAATATTTTTTTTTTCTCTACTATAAAATAAGGCCTCAACTTCTCATATTTTCTAACAACATTTTCAATCAACATAGGTGCAGCTGGAGAAAAAAATTATTCTTGCCTCACATTAACCCCTAATATAGATAATAATTATTAAGAAATATTATCACTCTCATTTAGAGTAAAATTCATAATTGTTTACATAGAAGTTACAAGATTTTATGCATGATTCTCATTGACAAATACAAGGAAATGTTGAAACATTTGAATAATAAGATAATCACATTTCAAATCCAACATCAAAACACATGACCTAATTTTTTCCATAGTTTCTAGAATTATAATCCTCCTAGCTAAATCCTAAGGGGATCAAGATAAAAAGGTAGTGCACTACTAAACCAAAGTTATCCCAAAGATAACTAAGCATTATTCCATGGAGAGACATGAGAAGGGAAGGATAAGTGGAGATAACTCCACATAAGGCATATAAAGATGTATGAAGAGAGGACAAGAGTTGGCCTGCAACTAACAAATAGGCAACATAGTTTGTGCATGGCTGATAGAAGTTATCATGATGGGTTAGCCAATATCAGCATGAAGTAGATCAAGAGAGTGAAATTTTCATTACACAAAAGGAAAAAGAGTTAATGCTATTTGGGATTAAGGTAGGAGACCATCAACCTAAAACAAGGAAGCACCAAGTGATCCTACATAGGTGCCATATAAGATGGATGGGAACACCATGGTCAAGGTAGCCAACTAGAATGATAGTTCCACCACTCCAACACTATTTTTAAGTAAGAGATCATATTTTAATTAACTAGGGAGTTTGATGTAGGAGCATCATAGATGAATTTTTAATCTTGCATCAGATAGAGAATAAAAGGGGGTACAAGTTTTGGCTAAGCCAAGAATCACACTTGCAAAGCTACAAAATGCATAAAGATGTACTAAGGATAGGAAGTAAGGTGTATAAGTAAAGGGTTTCTCAATAGTGCATGATAGAACCAAGGCCTCCAAAGATCCAAGAATTATGGCACATAAGGAGTTGTTTGTTGAAGGTGTGCTTCATAAGAACAAAGAAAGTTACAATCAAAGCTAAGTCAAACTTGAGTAACAGATATACAAAGAGTTAAAATTATCAAGGCAACACATTAGAGTAGTGCACATTCATAGTCAAGGGATGCATAAATGTACTTAGAATGTAATCAATCAATGAAGGACCTTTAAGGTTCCTAATGTATGATGATGATGGTGCATGGAAAAGAGATGATTTTGAGGTACAAGGGTGTGTAGAAATCAAAGGAAAATAATCCTGAGAAAGGAGAGGCTCTAAATGACCTTTGACCAAGAGACACTTCCCTAAAGGAAGCACTTAAAATAAATAGTGGGAGATGTAGAATGAGAAGAAGAGTTGCCTAGAGAGCAACTGGGAGTTATTGAGTGAAGTAGAAATGAGATTGAGGCATAGGGGTCTAAAGGTATTTTGAAGGAAATAGAGACATTAGAGTGAGTACCAGGTAAAGAGAGATTGAGCACCAATGTAAATGACATTATGATAAGGAATGAGGAATGTGAAAGAGAAGCTACACAGGTGAAATTCAAGCACAATAACCATGCAAAATAGATGTGTCCTTGGTAAGGCACATGCATAAAGAGGCTTAAGAGGGAAAGTCTATTTATGGAAAGAATTTTCCAAAAACATTAGGGTAATAAGAAAAAGAGATAGCATTTTGAAGTGGAACCTAAGTTGTCCCAAAGACAAGAGAGCATTATGCTATAGAGAAACACAAAAAGGGAAGGAAAAGTAGACATAAATCCATAAAAGGCATCTAAAGATGCATGAGGAGAGGAGAAGAGTTGACTTATAGCTAACAAAAGTGTAACATTGTTTGCACATGACATAGATGAGCTACAAATATCGGTTATCCAAAATCAACCTGAAGCTGATCAAGGCAGTGTAATTTTCATTATGCAAAAGGAAAAGGAGTTACTAATGATTAGGAGCAAGTTAGGAGGCCATCAACCTAAAACTAATGAGGAACAAAATTTGAAGGGGATGCCAATCAAAGTAAAAGGTACACA
Organism: Torreya grandis; assembly: GCA_037957365.1. Lineage (NCBI taxonomy): Eukaryota > Viridiplantae > Streptophyta > Pinopsida > Cupressales > Taxaceae > Torreya > Torreya grandis. Next base: position 132,682 of record JARHVA010003106.1, on the reverse strand, counting down.
AAGTAAGGAAATGAAAGGTATGAAAACCTTTTGATGGAGATGAATGGACAAAAATGGGCATACACCTATGAGAAACAAAAGTGGGTGCATAACCATGAGAGATGAAACTAGGCATAGACCTAGAGGAGATGAAGGTGGACATAGAATCATAAGATCAAATAGAGGTGGGAACAAACCCACAAGAGGATTAAAGGGAAAGGATAGTAAGGGTATTGGATTTAGGTGAAGGAAGATGGTTTATGTCCCAATGATAGTGTATAGGAAGAGGCACCAAGTGACCCTACTTGGGTGCCACATCCAATGCAGGAGAACACCATGGTTGAGGTAGTCGACTAAAAAAATGGATCTACCATTCCAATCTCACTTATATGTAGGATTTAAAATTTTAATTATCATGAGGGTCTGATGTAGGAGCATCACATGAGAATTAAAAATCTTGCATCAGATAAAAACATAGTCAATTAGGGGAGAAATAAAATAACCCTAGTTATGCATAGTTGCACAACACAACATTTTGGAAGGTTGTTCTGGACTATGAAAGAGGCCACTTACATATAAGGAATGTGGTTGAGAGTTATGCAAGGAGCTAGAGGATAATAAAGTGGTACAAGTTTTTTCTAAAGTAAGTAATGCACGTGTAAAATTGCAAAGTACATTATTGAACACAAATATCTATTGAGAGGGGGGTATATTAGTAGATCAATTGAAAACTAGTTCTTTAACATTTTAATGAAGATATAAAAACATATTGATATCAAAGAATAAATATAGAGAGCACACATACACACAAAATAACAATACACCAGATTTATAAATGAAAAACCCAAAGGGAAAAACCACAATAAGAATAACTACTAGAATCTACTATTCTAATCTAGCCTCATAGTTAAATCACCTCACTAGCAAAACCACACTAGTTAAACTCAAGGGATACCTATCCTTAGGAGACACCAATACCCTAACTAAGCACCAACTTAGTTTAGCCTTACTATTACAATATTTATGAGCACCAACCCTAAGGATACTCTAATCCCCTAACTAAGCACCAACTCAGTTAACCTTACTGGTTACAAGATTTAAGGGTACTAACCCTAAGGATACTCCAATCCCCTAACTGGGCACCAACTCAGTTTGTCTAATGGTACCAACCAATCATAACTATGGATCTACAACTCTATTATACAAGATAGATTCACAAATGAATCTAGATCAATTTCTTTATTACAAGTCTAGTCTATAACTACTCAATCTTTGCACATTCTGTATGTGCTCTTTCTTCCTCTCTACCTCACTCTCTATTACTTTATCTTTTACTCTATGTTTGTATACAATTAAAAGTGACACTCTTTGAGTTAATTTATGACACTCTCTCAATTGTAATGATAATAGTTACTTCACAATGAATATGAAGTGTATATACATTGAGTTTTATGGTTTCATCTATGTAACATGTTCACACTTCAACTCCTCTTAACTAATGTATCTATCTATTCTCATTCAATGCAACTTTGACAAATAAAAATTCTCATGTCTTAATTCATACATCACACTTCAATGCTCAGATCTCTTTTCTATATTTGATAACTATTAGATTATAGTCATAACTGCATCATTTCCTTTTTGCATTTTAACTCCCCTTTTCTAGTTCTTCATTCAATGCAAATTTGACATATACCCTTTTTATGTCTTGGTTAATGCATCACATCATAATGTTTTGGTGTCTTTACTATGTTTGGTAATTTTCATATTTATTTTATAAATGTACAACCTCCTCATTCAATGATTGATCAATTGGATCTATCAATCTCAGGCTCTGTGTAGACTTTTTAAGCTCACCATTTATCTAGTCATGTTTTTAAATGAGGATTATTCATCTTCTCTTTGGTGCCAATCACTATCTCTTTTAAATCACCAGATGTATCCATATTTTAATAGAACCATGAATATATCTTGTATTAACTATCGAGCTCTTTCTTGCATCTTGATATCTTCTACAAGATTGGTTCACTTTCACTCCTTTCGATTATATTCGATATGCTCAACCTTTACCCTTTATACTGTATCATTAAACTTTGACATGATCTCATTTTCTTCAGCATTCTTATAATGCTTTTACACCATTGATCCTTTTAGACTTGATCAATCGTTAACATGCCTTATCCATTTAAGATTGCCCTATAATACTTTCACACTTTATCTTCAATAATGTTGCAAGTGACCTTTCTCTTCTGAAAAATTTTTGTAGGCTTTTTATCGAGAGAATTTTTTGACAATTTCCCCAAATAATTTCCCTGAAGGAATTGTTGCAGACAATTTCCCTAAAGGACTTGTTGTGAATAATTTCCCCAATAGAATTTTTATAGATAATTTCCCCAAAGGGTTTATTGTAGATAATTTCCCTGAAGGAATGTTAAGTACTCTTTAGATTTTATTTAAGGGTCCACATACCCTTTGAATTTTCTATAAGGGCCCACATACCCTTTGAAATTTTGAAAATAACACTTCAAACTTTTTTTAATGGTCCACTTTCCCTTAGAACTTTTACAACGGTCCACTTACCCTTCAATTTTTTTGCAATGGTCCACTTGCCCTTTAAAACTTTTGAAATGGTCCACTTACCCTTCAGACATTTTGAAAATATCCCTTTAAAATTTTTTCAATGGTCCACTTTCCCTTCATACTTTTTGTGAATTACCCTTCATAAATGTTGTTTGGGTCCACTTTCCCTTCAAAATTTTTGCAATGATCCCTTCGGCATTTTGTTTGGGACACTTTTTTTTGACAAAGACTTATACATATTTTAGAAAGAATTATCCAAGACCAATTCCGGTTCTTCACATTACTTGACTTATAAGATTGAAATAAGTTAAGTCACTTTGGAAACTTGATCAAATATTCCTTTACCCATTTGGGTTCTCGAGAATGCTTAACTTATAAACATGAGAGAAGTAAAGTCATTTCATAAACCTGATTAACTCTCCTAGACCCGTTTGGGTTCTTGACATTGCTTTACTTATTTTATAAGTAGAAGCACTTCATAGACCTAATTTACACCACTAGACCAATTTGGGTTCTCAACCTTACTTTACTTATTTTATAAGTAAAATCACTTCACAAACCTGATTTACACTATTTTGACTCAGTCAGATTCTTTGCATTGCTTTACTTGTGAAACTTTATGAGTCAAAGTAATTGAAGTTCACAAACCCATTTTACACTCTTTTGACCCAATCATATTATTGACATGACTTATCTTATAAAATTAAATGAAGTTAAATCTTTTGAAAAACCTGATCAACTCGTTAGGCAAGACTCATTTGGATTTACCGACATGCTTGATTGAAAAGATAGAGAGAAGAGAAGTAGTCTTACAACCCCAATTTACTCCACAAGTCTATGTAATACAACACCTTTGTCATTAATGTTTGAGAGAGCATTCATCATTTGATATAAATGATAATATTATAGACAACAATCTCCTTATACACCATGGCACTCAAATTGCCAATATACATAAAGATGCACTAGGGATAAGAAGCAAGGTGAAAAATTTAAGGATCACACAATAACACATGAAAGAACCAAGGCCCACAAATCACCAAGGAACATGGTGTAAAAGTAAATATTTTATGAGGGTTCCCTTTAGGAAAACAAGGAAAGTTACAACCACCCATGAAATATAAAAGTGGGTGAAGAACCATGAGAGATGAAACTGGGCATAGACCTAGAGGAGACAAAAGTGGGAATAAGTCCAAAAGATCAAATGGAGGTGGGTAAAAACCCATAATATGAATAAAGGGAAATAAGAGGATGGGTATTAGATCTAGGTGAAGGAGGATGGTTTATGTCCCAATGATGGTGTAGAGGAGGAAGTGTCGAGTGAGCCTACTTAGGTGCCACATCCAATGTAGGTAAACACCATGCTCGAGGCAATTGACTAAAAAAATGGTTCTACCATTCTAATCCTACTTGTGTAAAATATATTAGATTTTAATTATCATGAAGGTCTAATATAGGATCATCACAAGGGAAATGAAAATATTTTATCAAACATAAACGTAGTCAATCAAGCAAGAAATAAAATAACTCTAGTTATGCACAGTTAAATGACACAACATTTTGGGAGGTTATTATGGACTATGCAAGAGGCCACTTTCATGGAAGGAAGGTGGTTGAAAGTTGTACAAGGAGTTATACAATAATAAGGGCGTACAAGTTTTGGCTAAAGTAAGCAATGTATATGTAAAACTACAAAGTACATAAGGACACCCTAGGGATAAAAAGAAAGGTGCAAAAGTAAAGGCTTGCATGATAGCACACAAAATAACTAAGGTCCATAGAGAACCAAGGAACATATCACAAAAGGAGTTATTCACTGAAGATGTCCTGAAGGAAAATAAGGAAATTTGCAATCAAAGATAAGTTTAAACTAGTTTATTTGTAATGTGATTATGGTTGCATGTAGAATGTTAAGAAGTGGATATCTTTGAACTTCTAGAGTTGTTTGAAGAGACGATCCAAAATAGTGTCCAACTTCTAATTGGGAAATTTTTTTGGGGAGACTTGAAGACTTTGAACTTAACTATTTTCAATTATTTGGATGTTGAATTCCATAATTGTAGTATTGGAGTCACCTTTGATGAACAACTATGAAAGATGATGTTTTGTTTCCAGATAAACTCTCTTGTACAAGGACAAGTTTTGGGAGAAATTGGTATTTTACTTACCCAAATGTTTACATATTGGGAAAAACCAATGCTTCTTCAAGATTCCACACTATTCTACTAGCAGTGCCCAAATTTTATTTAGCAAATCCATCGAAATTGATCTTGTGAAGTCCTAGAGGGGACCCATCTAGGCATGCTTGGAAGTAATGATGAATCTTTGGTATTCATAATGGAATGGCAAGCCAAAGATTTGGAAAGTTTTAAGATCCTCCATTTTTAGTGAGGAGAAGGCTACAAAGGTATTCCCCTCTTGAATCATTTTTGTGCTTCTAACTTGAAGTGAGACTTTTCAGACCCTAATTAAAATAGATTGCTTATCATTTATAATAATAGCACATTTATTATAGGACAAAGATGCTAGAGGGCCAAAATTGAAGTGAGATTTTGAGCACAATTTAAATTAAGATCCACTTAGAGAATAATTTATGCATATGTTTGATCTCTAAAACTACTTTTCTAAAATCCACAAAATTTGACAAGCATAAATGGTCCCAATCTAGAAGAATAAGTGCACTATGTTCTCCCCTTCCCTTTAATAATATGATCAGATAAATGGTACCAATCTAGCCTCTATGCTATAACTTTTCTTTGTGAGAATCATATTTTTTAATGGGAACCATGATGGCATGATATTTGTTTAGCCTACTCAAAAATTAATTTTTTTCCAATGTTTGCTTTACATTGACTAACTCAAGGTTGAGATATACTAAGGTCCCTTTGCAGTGTCCCCTAGTTAGGGAGGAATAAATATGTTTTATAAGGATATCTGATATAAATATGGAGCTATTAGAGATATCATAAATCAATATTTAGACTTAGATAAGGGATGCTCCCCTATGTTTTTCAATTATTTCTTGCTTTATTGCTTGGTGGTTTTACATAGTAGCTTACATGATAAAATTTCCCCAAGATTGCAAAATGTTTTTGATAGAATCAAATATCTATGAAGAGAGAGGTGGGTATCCATTCCAAATTGATTCTTAGTAGGGTATTGTGTTCCCATTTCCAACTTGTAATTTTATCCTCTATGAGAGGACCTATCACCAAATTTAATGTGTTGGGTAGTTTTGGACTATGGAGTCTTTCATTGGTTAGGATCTAGATAATTCTTAAATAAAAATTTAATCCACCAAGAGATGTTTGAAAATTTGAGCCTCCAAGATGATCAAATCGATACAATTTTTTTGAATTGAAAATTATGTTTGACATTTAATCCTCCTAAACATTTGTCCCTACAAATCTCATCCCAAGAAACCAAGTAATACTTGTGTTGTTAGTTCATACATTATCACAAAAATTTACATTATGGGGCTGTGAAGGTTTCCCCTATGTACCTAGGGAGTTTAAGAAGAGTCAGAGTGTAAACCAAAACACCTAGAGTATAATCTTCAATATTTTAAGTCAATGTGCAAAGGAAATGCAACTATGGTTTCATTTGAAATTTTTTTATTTTCAAACTATGACTTGAGAGTACGCCAAGATGTCAAGTGAGGTTTATCATCCAAAGGGGATCTAAAATAAGTTAAGGGAATGTATCCTTTAGAGAATACATAAGCCTAAATAATATTTCTTTTTTTGGAAATACAAAAATTAACAAATATTGCCTTGGATTTGTGCCTATTAATTTATTGACTAAAGACTTCTTAAAAGTTGTCAAATATAACACAAATGTGTCAAGTTTCAATAACAAGGATTTATCAGAGAGGAAGAGTGTTGTATGCAAATTTTGCCTTTTTATTTTGGCATGTTTCAATGACCTACATAAACATTATCCAAATATAATAAAAAGTATGGGCTTATCAGATCACTTTGTCTAAGGCCTCTAGTGTAAGTGAATGAGAGGTCAATATCCCCATTAATGTTCATAAGCGGTAGTGTTGTGATACAAATGTTAATCAATTTAGTTAGATGCTTGATAAATCAAAATCAATCATAGTCTAGAAAAGGAGATATCGGTTTCATTTATTAAAAGCTTTTGACATGCCAAACTTAATGAGGATTCCTTACCTTTTTCAGATCTTCAATGAGTGTAGAATCTCCTGTGTGGATAGGATATTGTTAATGATTTTCCTTTCATGCATAAATGTCAATTGGGTATTAAAAAAAATTATAATAAAGGCTTAAATCATTAATCAATGATTTTATATAATTTTTTAGATCATATTACATAGAGCTATAATCTTGAATTGTTCCATTTGTACATCTTGAGCTTCCTTTAGGATGAGGTCCAACTTAGTGGCACTCATAGATTTGAGAATATATTTATTTCTTAAGAATTCCTAAAATGACTAAAAAAAGGTATTCCTTTATCACAAGACAATAATATTTAGTAGAAAAAGATCAAGAAAACATTTGTTCCTGAAGCTTTATCCTTGTGAAAGGAACAAATGAAATGTCTCAATTTTACTTTCAAAATTGGTTTAACAATTTGATCATTGTCTTCCTATGTGATATGAGATAGATGTGCTTAAAATCCTTATTTTATTTTATGATTTGTTTCCTTGAAGTGGGGACTTAACTATAGGGATGTTTTGAAAATACCGAAAAGTATCTTGGAGTATAATTTTTAAGGAAGTGAGTGGTTTACCATCTCCCATCACAATGGGTTGTTGAGAAACTATAGTTTATTAACTATGGACCAATTTATGAAAGCATCAACAATTCATGTTTCCCTTCCTAAGCCATTGGTCCCTTAAAACTAATTATATTTATAATTACATATATAATGTAACAAGAATGGTGTGGCCTCTTCATTTTAGCATGTGTTTATATAGTGTTCCAGTATAATTTATGATTTAGGTCAAATGATCTATTAGATTTCATAAGGAAATAATGTAAAAATGCTTTCAATTTAATTTTTATAAAGTTCACTGATGAAAAATATAGTCAAAAGCAAAATGATTTAGCATTTATCTTTGCAAAAAAAAAAATAGCGACATTTTAACTACATGTAAGTCCTAACTTTATGAAGCTAACTAATGTTGGACTTGGTTTTTGAACCTTATAACACCATGCATGCACACATGCCACATATTCTAGTTATGCACCTCTATACAAGTGGCATGGCATATCTTCTCACATTTTATATTTTTATCATTGTATTATATTTACAAGTGCTTATGAATAATTTAAAACTATTTATTAATGCAATAAAAAGAGTTATTACTGAATGACAACAAGGTAGGAGACTGTGAACCTAAAACTGACTAGGAATAAGGATTGAAGGGGATATCAATCCAAGTAAATATGAGTGTGTGACAATAAAAGAATAAGAAAAATATTGAGTCAATAGACCCCATGGAGACTTCCATGCCATTGAGGGAATCAAGCAAAGAGAAATGAAAGATAAGGGCAATGGAAGATCCACGTAGAAATACCACATGAGAAACACATGGAAGAGTAGCATGCGAGTATACATACTTGCCAAAGGTGACATAAGGAAGAGAGTGTACACAATATAGAAGAAGTGAAAGGCACATAAGAGGAAGGAAAGGAAAGGAAAGGTATAAAGACCTTTTGGAGAAGATGGATGAACAAGAATGGGTGCAAACCCATGGGAGATGGAGGTGGGCATAGACCCACAAAAGATGAAGGTTGAGTATACATAGAAAATATTATGTGATAACCTAATATAAGGCTTGAGAGATTTTAAATAGATAAATAGATGGAAACTCAAGAAGAGGGTATAGAGTTGCAAAGCTAGGAATATATTTTTTCCAAACTACTTAACCAAGTAGTGCATCCAAAAGGCTAGCTCAAATGGGGGAAAAGAATTGAGAGCTATAAAATGGAACCTATAAAGCCTCAATTCAAAATTAAAGAAAATAGGGTTATGAAGAAGGGTGACATAGAGGAGGAATCAGCATGGGAGAAACATAGAGGTTAAAAGGTGCCCTATTAAAAAATGGAAGAGCAAGAGTGAATACCAATCTTAGAAGGTGTTGATGAAAATGTTTCACAAAGAAGATGCATAAGTGATAGAGGCAAAGAAGGTTATTATACAAAAGTAAAAATAGAGAAGTAAAGCCAAGAATAAACCCAATTGTAGGGGAGTGAAATAGGTGAAGGCAAGGTAGCTATCATTCCACAAGATCCAGTGAGAGCAAAAGAAGGAACACAAGATGAAACAATAGGATACATATATCCTAGAGCAAAAAAGAACCCTAAAGAGATCATGTGTTCTTATGCTCAGCATGGAGGATGTGCTAAAATAAGGGTTGAGAACCTTCGATGCCCATAAAATGAAGGATTTTTGTACAATAGAAAAGAGGAATGTTGAAGCAAATATCTATATACAATTATGTGAGATGGTCATAAACCAACGTTTAGCCCTAGAGAAAAAGGAAAAGGAGCTTGAAAAAGGAGAGACTCTAGAATATCTTTGACTGGGAAAAACTTCCCTAGAGAAAGCACCAAAGGAAGTAAAAGTAAGAGATGTTTTTGAAGAATGAGAATAAAAATTGCCTAAAGTAGAATTGGGAGAGGATAAGTGAAACATAAATAAGAGTGAGGTGTTTGGGTCCAAAGGTATGCTAGAGCAAACAAAGGAACTAGAGTGAGTACTAGGTAAAGAGAGATTGATCACCAATGCAAACAACCTTACACCAAGGGAGGAGGAAGGTGAAAGAGAAGTTGCTCAATATAAATTATAGCACAAAAAACAAGTAAAAGAGATGTGTTTCACAAGGCACAAAGATGGATAGGTGGAAGAGTGAACTTTTATTTGTGTTTAGCATTTGCCTAAATATTGAAGGGAAGAAGATGGAGAGGTATCCACCTATAATTGAACTTAAGTTATCTAGAAGACAACATGGTATTGAACCATGGAGAGATGAATGAAAGGAATGAAGTAGGCATATCTCCAAATAAGGCATCTAAAGATACATGAGGATAGGAGAAAAATCATATTGACACTGACAAAAACACAACATTGTTTGCACACAACCTAGAGGAGCTACTCGGAGGGTTGACACAAAATCAGCCCAAAGCCAATCAGGGAAGTATAGTTTTCATTTTTCATAATGAAAAGGAGTCACTATTGATTGGGAGAAAGGTAGGAGACTATAAGCATGAAGCCAAGTAAGAAAAAATATTGAAGGGGATTTTGTTGTAGCCAACATGTGCCATTCTCTTTTTTTAAAAGGGGACCCTCTTTTGACCTTAAGTTGATTATTGGTTTATTGTTCATCCTATGAAGGTTTTAACTTGCTTTTATACCTCAGATTATTGTTTTGGTTTTAGAAATATGAAATTAAGCTAAGACTAATAAGTGAAATTTGATCTTAGTTTTGTCACTCAAATTATTATTGTGGTCTTGTAAATATAGATTTAAGCTAACTACTCACAAGTGAAATTTGAGCTAAGTGTTTATACGAAATCCACAACCTTTTATGGCCACATCACTACATTAGGTCATATTCGTATCACTTTGTGGTTCCTTTGAGTTCCTTGTAGTGTTTTTCACCTTCATAGATTAAATCCCCTCATGAATTACTCTATAAAAACAATCACTTAGGCAACATGTGTAGTTCTCTAACATGTTTAGTTCTTCATGACATCCAAACTTAGTTGTGGCATCAATACACCTCAGAATATCAATCAACAAGTATAGACATTTCCCACAAATCATTGATGCCTAAGAGTGTAAAGGACATAAAATAATAATAAAACTAGCTAGTTTATGAAAAACCTCATGACAACTCTTAACTAAATCATCATCCTCCCACATGTCTTTGACACATGGTTCTAAAGGTGAGCCAAAAACAATAGAGGAGCTGGACTATGTACTAGTTAAAATGAGCTTTAATGCCAATGAAAATAATATTCACCATGGGAAACTTACACATAACAGCCAAGAAAAATATATTTGTCACTCAAAAGGCATAGATATGGAGACATACAAAAGTGCAAGTCTATTTGCATAAGGCATTTGCCTAAACCCTAAAAGGAAAATGATGAAGAGGTATTGGATTGCAGTTGAACCTAGTTTGCCCCAAAGACAACACAATATTTCACCAAGGAGAGATGTGAGAAGAGAGGGAGAAGTGTTCATAACTCCATAAAAGGCATCTAAATTTGTGTAAGTAGAGTAGAATATTTGGCTTAAAACTAACAAAAATGCAACATTGTATATGCACATCCTAGAGGAGCTATTAAAATGTGTTAGAAAAAATAAATGCAAAGATGATAAGGGGGTGTAATTTTCATTACACAAGGAAAAGGAGTCAATAAAATTTAGGAATAATGTAGGAAACCATTAGTCTAATACTGACTAGGAGGAGCAACTAACTAGGATATTAGTCCAAGTGAGCAAAACATACTGCATGGAAAATAGAGGAAGAAGAAAAGTTGGGAGTCAATGGAATCATATAAACTTGCATACCACTCAAGGAAACAAGCAAAGGGAAATGGAAAAGTAAAATGGTAGTGGAAGATTTATGTAGACATACCCTATGATAAATAAATGAAAGAATAGTGTGTAAGTATGTCTACTTACATGAGCAACATAAGGAAGAAAGTACAAATAAAAAAGAAGCAAAAGGAAAAAAAAATAAAGGAAATGAAAGGTATGAAGACCATTTCATGGAGATGGATGGATAAGAGTGGGCACAAATCCATAAGGGACAAAATTTATTGTAGACCCATGAGGAATGAAAGTAGACGCAAAACCATGAAGGATGAATGTTGGCACAAACCCATAAGAGATGAAGATGGGAATAATCCCATAAAATGAAATAGAAGTGGGTGTAAATCCACAAGAAGAAGAAAGGAAATAAAAAATAAGGGTATGAGAGTTAGGCATAGGAGGATGAGGGCCATGAGAAGGAGGAATCATTGAGTGAGATTGCTTAAGTGCTACATCGGGTGGAGGGTAATACCATGGTCTAGGCAAATAATTAGAATGGTGGTTATACCATTCTCGCCCTTATTATAAGGATATTTGAAGGGACAATTGATAAGATCTACTTTATGAGGATATATTCTAACAAGACTCATACTTTCCTCAAGATCTATCAAAAGGCTATGTTAATTCTAGGGTAGGTCTATAAACTTGCAAAGATTCCCATCAAATGAAGTTGTATGCTAATTAGATGGGAAATAGACAAAACAACTAAAGCTTAGGAAATTATAAAAATGTGTATTGGTCTAGCATTTTTAACACTCTAAATCCAAGGAGTTTACTTTTTTAGGGTGATCCAGTAAATAGACAATGAAAATTTGTCTAAGGCTAGACAAATAGAAAGGGAGCCTCACATCATAGGTTAAGGCTTGTAGTCATGAAAAAATGGTAGTCTATGGACAACATAGTAGAGAGAGACACTTAGATCTATATCTAAGGATTGGACTAAGTAGATTCAAGAACTCAAAGTACATTTTTGAAGATTATATTATATTGTAACACTCAAAGTTCAAGAATAAAAGCCTTTATTAGCATGATCCACAAAGTAGAACTATGAAGGCTGCATGTTTAATATGTCACTTCAATAGGACTCCTAATATTGATTGATACTAGTTTGATATCAAATCAAGGTCATGAACTTAAAGGGATACAATAAGAAAGGATAAACCTACAAGAGAGATATGAACTAGTAGAGAAAAAACTAATATATGGTTAAACATGAGGAAACTATCATAGAATCACTCACTAACATGAGGAAGGTAGGTAGATAGCAAGCAAGTGGAAGATAAGAAAATAGAAAACTTAAAAGGAACAAGTACATAGGATCATGGAGGGAGACTTTACAATAATAGTTCTTAAGTTCAAGCACCTATATAGGATTACAATGGTGAGCATAGAGATATGTGGTGTAAGAAGTTATGAGGTTATAAGCAACCCATAAGAGTGTTGTGAGAGGACTGAGAGATCACCTACATTGAGGAAATCATTGTTAAAAAGGAGAGGCGAAGCATCATCAAATTACTATAAATAAATTGGTCAAGGATAGATCACTGAGTATAAGGCAGTTTAGAGGTATATATGAGGAGAAAGCACTTACAAATTATCGATCATAAGGTAGTTCACATGTAAAAATCAAATGGGTTGAGAATGAATCAAGTGAAAATAGATCATTAATAATGAGGTAGTTAGGGTGCACAAGTATATTCCATTCACTATATTGGGTTGAACATACCAAATAAAGTATAGATAGATAGAGAATAAGGAGCAAAGAAGAAGGCTTAGTGAAAATAAAAAATGGGAAGTGACCTAGAGTCACAAATCTTAATGAAAATGGAGGAGATAGCCTCTACATTACAAGAACTATAGGAAAATAGGGTGTAGGGGAAAACAAAAACTGTTAGGAGGGAGGATGACAAAGATAAGTAGAGAGAGACCTATGGGAGGAAAGGGCTTGCAGATGTTTTGAAGAATGCCAAGAATAACCCTAAAATTGAAATGCAAAGGTTCTAAAATTAAGGCCTAAACCAAATAATGGAGTTGGTCTTAAATGTCAAATGTTATTTTGTGTTGAAGTATGTAAAGGAATCTATCAAGGTGGAGTATGCACACAAAATGCTCTGCCATAATGCAGTAAATGGTTGTAGAGATCTCTAAGAGAGAATGAGATAAAAGGCAATAAGAGGGTGAAAAGTTGGCAATAAATAGTTTACAAAATACATAACCAAGTAGTGCATCTAGAAGGTCATCTCAAATGGAGGAGAAGACTTAAAATCCATAGATGGTAACCTTCAAAGACTCACCCCTAAAGTATAGAGGAGAGTGTTTCCATGAAAGGCAATGTGTAGAAAGAGCCAACATGGGAGCAACATGGAGGTCAGAAAAATCTATTTAAGAAGATGAAAGAATGAGAGATAACACTAATCTTAGAAGGCATTGAGAAGGATACACAAAGAAGATGCATAAGACATAGAGGCAAAGAAGTTTATTTCACAAAAGCAATAATAGAGGAGCAAAGCTAAGAATAAAACTAGTGAAATCAAGGTGTATATCATTCCACATGAGCCAACGACAGTGCATAAAGGTGTACAAGGTGTAGGACTAGTTTACACAAAGATAGGGGAACATAAGAAGAAACCTAAAGAGAGCACATGTGATTTTGTGCTCATAGTGGAGGATGCACCAAAGGAAGGGTTGAGAACCCTAAAACTACATAAAGTAATGAATTATAACACAATAATGGTGATAAAGAGGGATGTTTGAGAAATTATCAAAATGTAGTAGTGCAAAATGGATAGAAGACAAAATGTAGCCCTAGATATAAAGGAAAAGGAGCTTGAGGAATGAGAGGTGCTATGGATATTTTACTAGAAGAAACTTACCTTAAGGAAACACTAAAGGAATAAGTAATGGGATATGCTACAAAAGGACAATTGTTACATAGAAAACAATTGGGAGTTTTTGAGTGTAGTTGAAATGATAGTGAGGCACATGGGTCTAAAGGTGTACCAAAGTAAATAGAGGAACTGGAGTGAGCACCAACCAAAGAGATTATGAGCATTAATTCAAACAACATTTCACCAAGGAAAGAAGAATGCAAAAGAGAAGATACACAGGAGAAATTTGAGCATAGTAGCCAAGAAAAATAGATGTGTCCTTCAAAAGGCACAAAGATGGAGAGATGAAAGAGTGTGATTTTATTTGTGGGAGGCATTTACCTAAATCCTAAGGGAATCAAAATAAAAAGGTAGTAAACAACTGAACCTAAGTTGTTCCAAATATAATATAGCATTACGCCATGGAAAAATGAGTGAAGGGAAGGAAAAGTGGACATAAATCTGAATAACACATCCAAAGATGTGTGAGGAGAAGAGAAGAGTTGAATTGTAGCTAATAAAAGTGCAGCATTATTTGTGCACATCCCATAGGAACTACCATGACATGTTATCCAAAATTAGCATGAAGCAGATCAAGGGAGTGTAATTTTCATTGCACACAAGGAAAATAATTTTTTGTTGATTATGAGTAAGGTGGGATACCATCAGCCTAAAACTAACCAGAACTAATAATTTAAGGGGATGTCAATCTAAGCACATAGAAGGAAGTGCATGATAATAAAGGAGGAAGAAAAGGTGGGAGTCAATGAACCCTATTAAGACTTTCATGCCACTGAGTGCATCAAGTAAAGAGAAATGGAGGACAAAGGTAGCCAAAGAACCATGCAGACATTCCTCATAAGTACACCTAATAGAGTACACATAATACCTACTTACAACTGAGGACCCCATTATACCTACTTACTGCAAGTGACATAAAGAAGAGAGTACATATAATAGAGGAGAAGCAAAAGGTCTACAGGAAAATTGAATGTATGAAGACCTTTTGGAGGAGATGGATGAACAAGAATGGGAGAAAACCCATGAGAGAGGAAAGTGGGTGAAAACCCACAAGAAATATATCTGGGCATAGGTCCACTAAGAGATGAAGGTGGGCATAGGCCCACACAAGAAAATAAAGGTGGGTGCAGAACCATAAGAGGAAGAAAGGGAAGGAAGATGAAAAATATAAGAGCCAGGTATATGAAGAAAGTTTAAGGCTCAAGGAGGGTTTATAAAAAAAGAAGTACTAATTAAACCTACTTAGGTGCCACATTGATTAGATGAGAACACCATGTTCAAGATAGCAGACTAGAAAGATAGTTCTACCACTCCAACACTATTTGTAAGCATGAAATAACATTGTAATTACCTAGGGAGTTTGATGGAGGAGAATCATAGGAAAATTTGTAATCTTGCATCCGATAAAAATAGAGTCAATCAAGCAAGAAATAAACAACTCTAGTTGTGCATGGTTACATGGACCAAGCAATAGTCAACATGCATGGAAGGAAGGTGGTTGAGGGTTGTGCAGGGAGTTAGAGAATAAAAAAGGGGTACAACTTTTGGCTAAGTCAAGAAGCACACTCACAAGGTTAAAAAACACACAAAGATGTACTAGGGATAAGAATAAAGGTGCATAAATAAAGGCTCGTTCAATAATGCATGAAGGAATAGAGCCCTATAAAGTTCCAAGAACTATGCCATGAATGGATTTGTTCACTAAAGGTGTGTTTCACATAAGGAAAGTTACAACTAAAGTAAAGTTTGAACTTGAGAAATAGATTCATAAAGAGTTAAGCTTATCAAGGGAGCACATTAGAGTAGTGTACTATCACATTAGAGGGGTGCTCAAATGTGCCTAGAACATAATCAACCAGTGAAGGAGCTCTAAGGTAACTAGTGTGCAATGATGATGGCATGTCGAAAGAATGATATTTTTAGGAACAAATCATTTAAAATTTTTTAAATAAGGAATTTTATGTGAGCCTACATAAGTGGAAGAGAGTTGGATAAGCAATTAGTTTTAGGGACCTATAAATAGCTTATCCTTTGACTAGGTTAGTACTACAAATGAACTAGCAACAAAAGGGACTGATAAGATCTACTTGTGTAGATCAAGGTCCATAAAAGGATATGTTACTTCTAGGGTAGGTTTGTAGACTTGAATAAATCTAAATTAAATGAATTTGGCCAATTTCATTGCAATTCAGTGATGCAACCAAAGCTTAGGCAACTATAAAAAAGGGTCTCGGTCTAGAATTTGTTTTGCTCTGAAGCTAAGGAGGAACTTTGTAAGAGTGATCCCATAAAGGGAAAAAAACATTATCTAATGTTAGACAAAGAGATATATAACTTCGTAGATAGGTGAAGGCTTGTATTCATGAGTGAATGGCAGTCTAAGGACACCATATTCCAAAGAAAGAGAGATACTAATATCTATGTCTGAGGACTAGGAGAAGCTTCCCTGAAATAAGTTTAAAAAGTAGAAGCCAACATTAAAATGATTTAAATTAGAACCAACCATCGATATAGAAAGGTGATAATGAGAAGGATTGGTAAAAAATTTCCATAAGAAATAAAGGCAAAGAAGGTGGTTGTGCCAAAGTAACAATAAAAGATCAAAGCCAAGAAGAAACTAGGTTGCAATGAAGTAAAATGGGTGAAGGAAGGGTGAATATTATTCTAAAGATGGATAGAGAGATATCTATTAGAGAAGGAGATGGAAAGGCAAGAATAGGGTGCATAGTTGAGAACAAATGGATTCCAAACTACTAAACCAAGTAGCACATTTAAAAGGCCATCTCAAATGAAGAAGATTTGAAATTCATAAAAAGTAACTTGCAAATCCTCATCACCAAAGTGAAGAATAAAATGTTTCCATGAAGAATAAAGCACAATAAGAGCCAACAAGGGAGAAACACAAAGGTCAAAAGTATCCCTTCATGATAGCATTAAAAATAATAAAAATGGGGACCCAATACCAATCTCAAAAGGCATTGAGGAGAACATTGGGTAAATAAGTTGAATAAAAAGAGAAGGCAAAAAAGGTGGTTGTACCAAAGCAACAACAAAAGAGTGAAGCTAAGAAGAAACTCATTTGTAGAAAAATGTAATAGGTGAATTCAAAGTAGATATCATTCCACAAGAGCTAGTGAGAGCATAAGAAGGTGCATAAGGTGTAGGAGCAGCCTACACAAACATAAGGGTGTATAACAATAACCCTTAAGATAACACACGTTTTATTATGCTCAGAGTGGAAGATTCACTCAAGAAAAGGTTAAGAACCCTAGATCCCCATAAAGCAAAAGATTATTGAAAAATAATGACATATATGGATGATGGAGCAATTGCCCATATGTAGTATCATGTGATGGATAGAAGATAAATTTGAGCCCCAAATGTAAAGGAAAATGAGTGTGAGGAAGGAGAGTCTCTAGAGGACCTTCAACCAAGAGAAACTTAAAGAAAGAAGTAGTAGGAAATATTGCATAAGGAGAAGAATAGTTGACTAGAGATCAATTGGGACTTGTTGACTGAAGTAAAAGTGTGAGTGATGTACATGGGTCAAAAGGTGTACCAAAGGAAATAGAGGTGTTGGTGCATGTACTAGCTAAAGAGAGCTTGAATGCCAATGCTAACAACATTGTGCCAAAAGATGAGGAGGGTGAAAGAAAAGTTTCATGGGTGAAATTCAAACACAAAAACATTGTAAAAGAGATATGTCCTTTGTAAGGTACAAACATAGAGAGGTAAAAGAGAGAAATTCTATTTGTGGTAGGCATTAGCCTAAACCATTAGAGGAAGAAGAGAAAGAGGTAGTAACTTGTAGTAGAACATAAGTTATCCCAAAAAAAATAGAGCATTATGCCATGGAGAGACATGAAAAATGAAGGAGAAGTGGGCATAACTCCATAAAAGGAATCCAAAGATATATAAAGAGTGGAGAAGAGCTGACCTGTAGCTAACAAAAATACAACATTTTTTTCACATGACATGGATAAGCTACCAAGAGGGGTTAGCCAAAATCATCCCAAAGCTAATCAAGGGAGAAGAAGAGTTGACTAGAGAGCAACTGAGACTTATTGAGTGAAGAAAAAATTTGAGTTATGTCCATGGATCCAAAGGTGTGCCAAAGGAAATAGAGGTGTTGGTGTAAGCACCAACTAAAGAAAGCTTGAGTGCCAATGTAGACAACATTATGCTAAGGGATGAGGAAGGTGAAAGATAAGTTGAATTAGTGAAATTCAAACACAACCTTGCAAAAGAGATGTGTCCTTCATAAGGCATAGACATATAGAGGCAAAAGAGTCCAAGTCTATTTGTGTTAGGCATTAGCCTAAAGAATTAGAAGAAAAAGATAAAGATTTAGCAACAGATAGTAGAACCTAAGATATCCCAAAGACAACAAAACATTGCACCATGAAGAGACACACAATGGGAAGGCCATAAAAGGCATCCAAAGATGCATGAGGAGAGGAGAAGAGTTGACTTGTGGATAACCAAAATGCAATATTATTTTCACATGACATGGATGAGCTACCAAGAGGGGTTTTCGAAAATCATCCCAAAGTCGATCAATGGTGTGCAATTTTCATTACACATAAGGAAATTGAGTCAATATCGATTAAAACAAGGCAAGAGGCCATTAGCTTAAAACTAACTAGGAACAAGGCTTGAAGGGGATATTAGTCCAACCACAAATAGTGAAGTACATGACAAGAGAGAAAGAGGAAAATTTGGGAGTCGATAGACCACATACAGACTTGCATACCAATAAGGGCATCAAGCAAAGGTAAATTAAGGACAAGGACATATCACCAAATGTGATGTATTTGAGAACAAATAGGATAGATCACTAAATGTGAGGTGGTGTAGAGGCACATATGAGAAGAAATCACTAAAAAATTATCGACTATAAGGCAATTCATAGGCAAAGATCAAATGGGTTGACAATGAATAAATTAAAATGGATGACAGAGGCAAAAAATCATCAACTATGAGGTAGTCAAGGTACACGAGCATTTTCCAATTAGTGTATTGGGTAGAAGGTACCAAATAAAGTGGTTCTTCATCAATTATAGATGAATGGAAATATAAGAGCATGAAAGATGGCTCAATAAAAAGCAAAAACAAGAAATGACCTAGAGTTGTAGATGTCAAAGAAAATAGAGAAGATAGACTCCACATTGTAAGCACTATAGGAAAAGATGGTACAGGTGAAAATAAAAAATATTGGGAGGAATGATACCAAATATAATCAAGAAGAAACCAATGAGAGGAAAGAGCCCATAGAGGTTTTATGGCATGCAAAGAATAAACCTAAAATTTAAATACAAAGGTTCTACATAAAAAATGCCCTCAGTAAATGGAGTGTCTTAGATGTCAAATGTTATTTCATGTTAAAGGATGTAAAGGAATCTATAAAGATAGAGTATTCAATTTATTTATTTTTTTATAACTTCACCTATAGTACTTACGATGTGGAGTCTATCTTCTCCATTTTCTTTGACATCTACAACTCTAGGTCATTTCTTGTTTTCACTTTTTATTGATCCATCTTTCATACTCTTCTTTTTCCATTCATTTGTACTTGATGAAGAACCACTTTATTTGGTACCTTCTACACAATACACTAATTGGAAAATGCTTGTGCACCTTGACTACCTCATAGTTGATGATTTTTTGCCTTTGTCATCCATTTTAATTGATTCATTGTCAACCCATTTGATCTTTGCCTATGAATTTCCTTATAGTCGATAATTTTTTAGTGATGTATTCTCATATGTGCCTCTACACCACCTCACATTTAGTGATCTATCCTAGTTGTTCTCAACTACATCACATTTGGTGATATGTCCTAAATTTTTTTTGCATACTCTATCTTTATAGACTCCTTTACATCCTTCAACATGAAATAACATTTGACATCTAAGACACTCCATTTACTGAGGGCCTTTTTTATGTAGAAACTTTGTATTTAAAATTTAGGTTTATTCTTTGCATGCCACAAAACCTCTATGGGCTCTTTCCTCTCATTGGTTTCATCTTGATTATCTTTGGTATCATCCCTCCCAATATTTTTTATTTTCACCTGCACCATCCTTTCCTATAGTGCTTACAATGTGGAGTCTATCTTCTCCATTTTCTTTGACATCTACAACTCTAGGTCATTTCTTGTTTTCACTTTTTATTGAGCAATCTTTCATGCTCTTCTTTTTCCATTCATCTATACTTGATGAAGAACCACTTTATTTGGTACCTTTACATCCTTCAAAATGAAATAACATTTGACATCTAAGACACTCCATTTACTGAGGGCATTTATTATTTCATGTTGAAGGATGTAAGGAAATCTATAAAGATAGAGTATGCAAAAGAAATTCTTTGTGATAACACTGGTAAATGGCTATAGAGATCTCCAAGAGAAGAAGTAGAGGAGAAGACTCAAAAAAAGTAGAAGGTAACATTCAAAGCCTCACCCCAAAAGTAAAGAAGAGAGTGTTACCATGAAAGGTGATGCAATAGGAGAGTGAGTGTGGGAGAAATGTGAAGGTCAGAAAGAGCCTTTTGAAAAGATGATAGAGAAAGAGTTAATCCTAATCTTAAAAGGTGTTGAGGAAAAAGCTACACAAAGAAGATGTGCAAGACATAGAGGTAAAGAATGTCTTTCCATGAAAGAAACAATATAGGAGTGAAGCCAAGAAAAAACCCAATTACAATGGAGTTAAATGAGTGAAGCCAAGGTGGATATCATTCCACATGAGCCAACAATGTTGTATGAAGGTGTGCAAGTTATATGAGCAATTTGCATAGAGACAAAGGCACATAAGAAGAACACTCAAGAGAGCATAGGTGTTATTTTTCTCACAGTGGAGGATGCTATAAAATAAGGGTTGATAACCTTAGATCCCCATAAATTAATGGATTGTACCACAATAGTGACTAAAGGAAGAAGTTGTGGGAGATGCTACAAAAAGAGAAGAATATTTTCATAGAGAACAATTGGGAGTTGTTGAGTGTAGTTGAAATGAGAGTGAGGAACATGGGTCTAAAGGAATTCCTAAGGAAATAAAGGTACTAGAGTAAGCACCAATTGAAGACAGCATGAGCACTAATGCAAACTACATTGCACTAAGGAAGGAAGAAGGCAATGAAGAAGCAATATAGGAGATATTTGAGCATAGCAATGAATAAGTGATGTTTCTTTTGAAAGTCATAGAGATGGAGAGATGAAAGAGTGCAAGTTTATTTATGTGAGGCATTTACCTATATCTTGAGGGGATCAAGATAAAAAGGTAGTGTGTAATTGAAACTAAGTTGTCCCAAAAACAACATAGCAATATGCTATGGAGAGATGTGGGAAGGAAAGGAGAAGTGGGCATAAATCCAAAAAATGCATCCAAAGATGCATGAGGAGAGAAAAAGAATCAACCAACAACTAACAAAAATGCAACATTATTTACAAACAACTTAGAGGAGCTACCATGATGGGTTAGTCAAAATCACTGCAAAGTTAATAAGGGCAGTATAATTTTCATTGTGCATAAGGAAAAAGAGTTATTATTGATTAAGAGTAGGGTAAGAGATTGAAAACCTGAAACTAACCAGGAAAAGTAATTAAAGTGGATAAATGAAGGACAAGGGTAATTAAATAACTAGACATACATACCTTGTAAGAAACACATGAAAGAATATCATGTAAGTATACCTATAAGTCATAGGTGACATAAGAGAGTGCACATAATAGAGGAGAAGCAAAAGGCTCATAGAAGGAAGAGAAAGCTATGAAGATGATTTGGAGGATATGGATGAGCAAGAATGGGTGAAAATCCATGAGAGATGAGAATGGGTACAAACCCATAAGAGATGAAGGTGGGCATAGGGCCACAAGAGTAAATAAAGGTGTGTGCAAAACCACAAGAGGAAGAAAGGTAAAGAAGATGAAGCATATCCGAACTAGGAAAAGAAGGATAGTTTATGGCCCAAAGAGAGTCTTAAGAAAAAGGAAGCACTGAGTGAGCCTACTCAGGGGCCACATCAGGTGGATGGGAACCTTCCTTTCAAGGAAGCTGACCAAAAAGATAGTTCTACCACTGCAACACTATTTTTAAGTAGGAGATCATTTTTTAATTACCTAAGGAGTTTGATAGAGGAACATCACAGGTTAATTTAAAATCTTGCATAAAAAAATATATATATCTAGTCAAGCAAGAAACAAACCAACTCTAATTTTTCATGGTTACATGGACCATGCAAGAATCCAATTGTGTGGAAGGAAAGTCTTTGAAATTTATGCAGGGAGTTAGAGAATAAAAAGGGGGTATAAGTTTTGGTTAAGCCAAACAACACAATCATAAAGATAAAAAGTGCATAAAGATGCATTAGGGACAAGAAACAAGGTTTAGAAGTAAAGGGTCGATCAATAATGCATGAAGGAACTAAGGCCTACAAATTTACAAGAACTGTGTCATGGAAAGAGTTGTTCACTAAAGGTGTGCTTGATAAGAGCAAGGAAACTTGTAACCAAAGCCATGTTCAAACTTGAGGAAAGTCACATTTGCTTGAGGGAAAGCAAATTTGTAAGGGTAAACTATAGTGTCCCCTTATCTAAAAATAAATTAATATTATTACTAAAATAAAAAGTATTTTTAAATACTTTAAATAATAGTAATAGTATGCTTTAGTTTCCAAAAGTGAATATTTCGGCTACTCCTTTTCTAATTTAATATTTCATAAAGAAGGGGTCTTTCTATTGTGATGTAGGTCAGCCCTTAAGAGTTATTTTGTGTTATGAGTGAGAAAGGATATAAAAAATAAAGAGGAGGGTCATTAGAAGAGGGTTATATTATTTTTTTATAATGGAAATTCTAGAGTTTTGGCATGATTTATTGAAACTCATGCAATTGAGGAGAAAAACCTTCATTGGTTTGGTCATAGTAAGGATGAAAACCCTTATCTAACAGTGGAGGAAAGTTGCATTTTATTGAGGGAAAGCAAATTTGGGATGGGCAAACTGTAGTGTTCACTTTTCTAAAAATAATCTAATATTATTATTAAAATATAAATTATTTTTGAATACTTTAAATAAAATTAGTAGTATGCTTTAGTCTCCAAATGTGAATATGTCAGCAACTCCTTTTCTAATTTGATATTTCATAAATAAGGGGGCTTTCTATTATGATGTAGGTCAACCCTTAGTTAGGAGCTATTTTATGGATTGAGTGGGAAAGGATATAAAAATGAAGAGGAGATTCATTTGAAGAGGGTTATGTTATTTTTTATAATTGAAATTCTAGAGTTTTGGAATCATTTGTTGAACGTCATGTAATTGAGGATAGAAATTTAATTTGTTTGGTTGTAGTAAGGATGAAAACCCTTATCTAACAGCTAGTAGCCTTATTTCAAAGGTTGTATTGAGCATCATTCTACAGTGTGACATGTTTTGAACACCATTACAGATTTGGCATGGAAAATTAAGATAGTTTTAAGGACACAACTGATCTAAAGGGTAATGCACTAGTTTGAAACCCTAGAAGGGCAAATAAGTGGTTGAATGAGGTAAAAGACTCATTATTAGGGCAAAAACTCCCCATTGGAGTTTGGGACTATAATTTATAAGGCTAAACAAATCCTAATTTATAGGGCATGCATATTTACCTTTGTATTTTTACTATATTATCTTGTTATTGAATTGATAATAAAAATCAGATTTGAAGGTATTTTAGTAGGCTATATTATTTCTGAATTATTTGGTGAATATTTGAGTGGAAAATATTACAAATTGTGCCATAAATGTGTATTTCCAAAATTCTAATTTTTTTATGGTTAGAGCTTGAAATAAAGAAAATAAAAAAATTACATTTATTTTAGGGATTGTTAGGAAACCCAAATCTTTCTAATTTTATGCTAAATAGAGAATTACAAGGTTTGAGGCATGAGAATAACCCTGATGCTATAATGCAAAGGTTCTCCATAAAAAGGCCTTGAGTAAATAATGAAGTGGGTCTTCGATGTCGAATGTTATTTCACATTGAAGGATGTATAACAATCCATAAAGGTGGAGTATGCACAAACATGATTTGTGATAAAGCAATAAATGGTTGCATAGATCTCCAAGAGAGGAGGAGATAGAAATGAAATAAGAGGGTGAAAATTTTGAAATATATAGCTTCCAAAGAAAAAAACCATGTAGTGCATCTAGAAATCCATCTCAAATGGAGGAGAAAACTCAAAAGCCATAGAAGGTGACCTTCAAATCCTCACCCTCAAAGTAAAGAAGAGAGTGTTGCCATGAAAGGTGATGTGTAAGAGAAACCAACATGGGCATAGTGTGGAGGTCAAAAAGAGACCTTTGAGATGATTAAAGAGTAGGAGGATGGGTCAAAGTAAGGTTTGAGAACCCTAGGTCACCATAAAGTAATGTATTTTAGTACAACAATGATGATAGAGAGGGATGTTTAATCAATTTTCAATATACAGTAGTCCATGATCCACAAAAGATATCATTTATCCCTAGAGATAAAGGAAAAGGAGCCAAAGGAAGGAAAAGCTCTAGGGGACCTTTGACCAAGAAAACATTCCCTAAAGGAAGCACTAAAGGAATAAGCAAAGGGAGATGCTAGAAAAGGAGAATAAGAATTTCATATAAAATAAATGGGAGTTGTTGAGTGTAGTTGAAATTAAAGTGAATCATGTGGGTCTAAATTTACACCAACAAAATAGAGGCACTAGAGCAAGCACTAACTAAAGAGAACATGAGTGCTAATGCAAATAACATTTTTCCAAGGTAGGAGGAAGGCAAAAGAGAAGCTGCACAAGATAAATTCAAGCATAACAGTCAAGAAAAAGAGATGTGTCCTCTGAAAGCCATAGAGATGGGGAGATGAAAGAGTGTAAATTTATTTGTGGGAGACATTTACCTATAACGTAACCTGAGTGGATCAACATAAAAAGATAGTGTGAAACTAAACCTAAGTTGTCCCAAACACAATGGAGTATTACTTCATGGAGAGATGTGAGAAAGGAAGGAGAAGTAGACATAACTCCATACAAGGCATCTAAAGATGCATGAGGAGAGGAGAGGATATAATTATTTATTAGTAGGAGCTCATATTTTAATTACCTATGGAGTTTGATACAGGAGCATCATGGGCAAATTTTTAATCTTGCATAAAAAAACTAGAATCAGTCAAGTGATAAATAAACTAACTCTAGTTGTGCATGGTTACACAGACCATGCAAGAGTCCATTTGCTTAGAAGCAAGGTGGTTGAGAGTTGCATAGGGAGATAGAGAACAAAAATGGGGTACAAATTATGGTTAAGCCAAATAACACACAATGTTACAAAGTTCAAACAGATGCACTAGGGACAGGAAACAAGGTACAAAAGTAAAGGGCCACTCAATAGTGCATGAAGGAACCAAAGCCTACAAAGTTCCAATAACCTTTGTGTGGAAGGAGTTTTTCATTGAAGGTGTGCTTTGAAAGAATAGGGAAAATTATAACCCAAACTAAATTTGAACTTGAGTAACAAATGCATAAAGAGCTGAGCTTATCAAGGGAGCACATTAGAGCAGTGCACAATCATAGTCAAGGGGTGCTCAAATGCACCTAGAACATAGTCAACCAATGAAAGAGCTTTAAGGTACCTAATGTGTGATGATGATGGCATGTGGAAAGGATGAGATTTTAAGGTATAAGGGTACACAAAAATCCAAGCAAAGGGCATTTGACTCAAGCCTAAAGAAGTAGAAATCAATTAGATAAGAAATTACTTATGAGGACCTACAATTAGCCTTTCCCTAGTTTATTACTACAAATTATGTGAAAAAAAGGGACTACTAAGATCTACTTATATAGTTCAAGGTGTGTAAAAGGCTATGCTACTTCTAGGGTAGGATTGTATACTTGCATAAAGCCACAATAAATGAAGTTGAGCAATTGCATTGGAATTCAATTAAACAACCAAAGCTTAGGAAAATATAAAAAGGTGTCTTGGTCTAGAAGTTCTAATACTCACAAGCCAAGGAGGAGATGTTTTTAGATTGATCCCGTGAAGGGACAAAATAAATTATCTGAGGCTAGACAAAGAGAAAAGAATCTTCATAGATAGTTGAAGGATTGTAGTCATGAGTGAATGGTAGTATAAGGACACCATAGTAGAGAGAAAAATAGATACTTATATCTATGTCAGAGGACTAGACTAAGTAGAGCAGAGATCTCAATATACAAATGTAAAGCTTATACTATATTATAACACCTAAAGTTAAGGAATAAAATGATTTATTAGCATGATCCACTACATGGAATTTTTAATGTTGCATGGTTAATGTATCCCTTCACTGAGACCCCTAATCTCAGCTAGCACCAGTATGATATCAAAGCAAGGGTGTGATGCTTGAGAGATGCAAGAAGAAAAGATAAACTTGCAAGTGAGATACAAACTAGTAGAAGGAAAGCTATCATATCATTGAACATGAGGCACCTAGTAAAACATCATTAAAAATTGTGTAGGAGGTACATAGATAGTGAGTGAGTGAAATATAAGCAAAGAGAAAACTCAGTAGAGATAATCTACATAGGATCATAGAGGGGGAATTTTCTAGAGTGATTCCTTAGTGCAAAGTATCTATGTATTATTGCAATGGAGAGCACAATAGTAGGTAGTGTAAGAAGTTATGAGGTTGTAACCCAAAGGATTGTTATGTGAGAACTAACATATGGCTAACCATGAGGTAGTTATTGTGCTAGAATAGAGAGGTGAAGTGTTGATAGATTACTAGAAATGAGGTAGTTGACTTGAACATAGATAGATCACCAAATATGGGGTAGTTTAGATGCATGGATTAGGAGAAACTAAAAATATATTATTGACCATAAGGTAGCTCACATGCTAAGAAAAAATGGGTTGACAATAAATCACACGAAAGTAATGAAGATACCGATAGATCATCAAACATGAGATAGTTAATGTATGGGATCACCCTCTAAGAAATGTATTGGTAGAAGGTTTCATAAAAGGTTGTTCTCCATCAAGCACAGATGGATAGAGAACAAAGACCAAGGCCACTTTCCATTGACTAACTCAAGGTTAAGATAGATACCAATGCCACTTTGTAGTGTCCTCTAGTTGGGGAGGACTAAATATGTCTAATAAGGATATTTAATATAAGTATGGAGTGATTAGAGGTCTCATCAATCAATATTTGGACATGAACAAGGGATGTTCCCCTATGTTTTTAAATTGTTTTTTTCTTTATTGCTTTGGGGTTTTACATAGTATCTTGCATGATAAAGTTTCCCCAAGATTTCAAAATGTTTTTGACAGAATCAAATACCTATGAAGAGAGAGGTGGGTATCCATTTCAACTTGATTCTTAGTAGGGTATTGTGTTCCCATTTCCAACTTGCAATGTTATCCTCTATGAGAGGACCTAACACAAAAATTTAATGTGTTGGGTAGTTTTAGACTATGGAGTCTTCCATTTTTTAGGATTTAGATAATCTTGGAATAAAATTTTACTCCATTGGGAGATGTTTGAAACTTTAAGCTTCCAAGCTGATCTCATGGATAGAACATTGTTGAATTGTAAATTATTTTTGACATTTAATCCTTCTAAACATTTGGGCCTACAAATATCATCCCAAGATAGTAAGTAATACTTATGTTGTTAGTTCATACCTTGTCATAAAAATTTACATTATAGGGTTTTGAATGTTTCCCCTATGTACATAGGGAGTTTAATAAGGGTGAGAGTGTAAAACAAAAAAACCTAGAGTACAACCTTCAAAAGTTGAAGCCAATATACAAAGGAAATCCAAATATGGTTTCATTTGAAAAGTTTTTTTTAAAAACTATGACTCGAGAGTATTCCAAGAGGTCAAGTGACATTCATCATCCAAAGAGGATCTCAAATATGTTAAGGGAATGTATCCTTTAGATAATCCCTAAGCCTGAACAATATTTATTTTTTTGGAAATGTAGACATTAATAAATATTGCCTTGGATTTGTGCCTATTAATTTGTTGACTAAAGGCTTCTTGAAAGTTATCAAATATAACATGAATGTGTTAAGCTTCAATAACAAGGATTTATCAAAGAGGAAGAGTGTCATTTTCATCTCTTCCCTTTTTATTTTGGCATGTTACAATGACCTACATAAAGTTTGCACCTTTTCCCTTTTTATTTTGGCATGTTACAATGATCTACATAAATATTTTCCCAATATAATAAAAAGTATGGGCTTACTAGATTACTTTGTCTAAGGACTCTAGTGTAAGTGAATGAGAGGTCAATGTCCCCATTAATGTCCACAAGGGGCAATGTTGTAATACAAATGTCAATCAATTTAGTTATATGCTTTAAGAAACCAAAAGTAGTCATAGTCTATAAAAGGAGATCTCAATTTCATCTATTAAAGGCTTTTGACATGCCAAAATTAATGAGGATTCCTTACCTTTTTAGGATCTTCAACAAGTGTATAATCTCCTGTGTGGATAGGATATTGTTAATGATTTGCCTTTCATGCATAAATGTCAACTAGATATTATAAAATATTATAAAAAAGGTTTGAATCATAAAGCAATGTGTTTGTATAATTTTGCAGATCATATTACGTAGAGCTATAAGCTTGAATTAGTCTATTTGTACATCTTGAGCTTCCTTTGGGATGATGTCCAACTTAGTGGAATTAATAACTTTGAGAATAGATTCATTTCTTAAGAATTCCTCAAATGACTACAAAAAGGTATTCTTTTATCACAAGCCAAAAATATTTAGTAGAAAAAGATCAATAAAACATCCATTCCTGAAACTTTATCCTTGTGAAAGGAACAAATGAAATGTTTCAATTCTACTCTCAACATCAGTCTAACAATTTTATCATTGTCTTCCTCTGGGATATGAGATGGATGTGATTCAAATCCTTGTTTTGGTTTATGATTTATTTCCTTGTAGTGGGGCCTTGACTATAAGGAGGTCTTGAAA
Source organism: Torreya grandis (assembly GCA_037957365.1). Classification (NCBI taxonomy): domain Eukaryota; kingdom Viridiplantae; phylum Streptophyta; class Pinopsida; order Cupressales; family Taxaceae; genus Torreya; species Torreya grandis. The sequence goes on along the minus strand of JARHVA010003106.1, from coordinate 103,693 downwards.
ATATTGAGAAAGATCTTGGAGTATATTTGTTGAGGAAGTGAGTGGTTTTCCATCTCCCATCAAAATAGGTTGTTGAAAAACTATAGTTTTGTAATTCTGGACCAATTTATGAAAGCATCAAGCATTTGTATCTTCCTTCCTAAGCCATTAGTCCCTTAAAGCATAGTATATTTATAACTACATATATAATCTAACAAAAAATATTTGGCCTCTTCATTTTAGCATGTGTTTATATAGTGTTCTAGTATAATTTATGATTAAGGTCAAATGATCTATTATATTTCATAAGGGCACAATGTAAAAATACTTTCAACTTAATTTATATAAAGTTCATTGATGAAAACTAATAGTCAATAGCAAAATCATTTAGTATTTATGTTTAAAAATTATTAAAATTTGTTTAGTGACATTCTAATTACCTATAAGACCTAACTTTTCCAAGCTAACTAATGATAGAATTCATTTTTAAACCTTCTAACACCATGTATGCTCACATGCCACATATTATATTTATGCACCTCTATAAGAGTGGCATGGCATGTCTTCTCACATTCTATATTTTTATCATTGTATTCTATTTACTAGTGCTTATGAATAATGTAAAACTATTTATTAGTGTGCAAGGAAAAAGATTTGTTACTAATTAGGAGAAAGGTGGGAGACCATCAACCTGAAAATGACCAAGAATAATCACTGAAGGGGATATCATTCCAAGCACATAGAGGTAAGTGTGCAATAATAAAGGAAGAATAAAAGCTGGGAATCAATGGATCTCATAGAACTGTCATGCCACTGAGGGCATCAAGAAAAGAGAAATAAAGGACAAGGGCAATAGAAGGTCCAAATGAGAAACACATAGAAGAATATAACACAAATATACCTACTTGCGAAAGGTGAGATAATGAAGAGAGTGCACATAATAGAGGATAAGTGAAAGGTGCATAGAAGGAAGGAAAGGAAAGGTATAAAGACCTTTTAGAGTAGATGGATGAACAAGAATGGGTGAGAACCCACGAGATATGAAATTGTGTGCAAACCCATAAGAGATGGAGGTGGGCATAGGCCCATAAGATTAAATAGAGGTGGGTGTAGAACCACAAGAGGAATAAAGGGAAGGAAGATGAAACATATCACACATAGGTAAAGAAGGATAGTTATGGCCTAAGGAGGGTCTATAAAATAAGGAAGCATCGAGTAATCCTGTTTAGGTATCACATCAGGGGGATGAGAATACCGATGTCAAATCACCCAACTAAAAAGATAGCTCTACCAATACAACACTCTTTGTAAGTTAGAGCATAAGATAAAAATAGAGTCAGTCAAGTGAGAAATAAACCAATTGTACTTGTACATGATTATATGGACCACACAAGAGTCCAAATGTGTGGAAGGAAGGTGGCTAAGAGTTGTGCAGGGAGTTAGAGAATAAAAGGAGGTATAATTTTTGCCTAAGCCAAGCAATAAACTCATAAATATAAAAAGTGCCTAAAGATTCACAAGTAACAAAAAATAAGTTGTAGAAGTAAAGACTCACTCAATAGTGCATGAAGAAACTAAGGCCTACAAAGTTTTGAGAATCGTAGTATGGAAGGAGTTGTTCACTGAAGGTGTGCTTCACAAGAAATAGGAAATTTACAACTAAAATTAGGTTCAAAATTGAGCAACTAATGCATAAAGAGTTGAGATTACCAAGGAAGTACAATAGATCAGTGCACATTCATACTTGAGGGGTGCTCAAATATGCCTAGAACTTAATCACCCAATGAAGGACCTCTAAGGTACCTAGTTTGTAATGATGGCACGTGGAAAGGAGAATATTTTGAGGTACAAGTTTGTGCAAAAATATAATCATATGGAATTTTATGAAAACCTAAGGAAGTAGAAGATATTTGGATAAACAATTAGTTGTGAGGACCTAAAGTTAGCCTTTCCTTAGGATATTTTAGTATTACAAATGATGTGACAACAAAAGGGACTGAAAATATATACTTATGAAGATCAAGGTTCATAAAAGGTTGTGTTACTTTTAGGGTAGGTTTTTAGACTTGTGTAAAGCCACATTAAATGAATTTGGCCAATTGTGTGGGAATTCAACAAAGAACCCAAAGCTCAGGCAACTTTAAAAATGGGTCTTGGTCAAAATTTTATAATGCTCAGAAGCCAAGGTGGAGACTTTGTTAGTGTGTTCCCATAAAGGGATATAAAAATTATTCGAGGCTAGATAAAGAGAAAAGGATCTTCATAAATAGGTCAAGGCTCATAGTCATGAGTAAATGGTAGACTAAGCACACCATAGTAGAGAGAAGGAGAGATACTTATATATATGTTTGAGGACTTGACTAAGTAGAGTGGATATCTCAATATATAGTTGTAAATCTTATATTATCTTAAAACACCTAAAGTTAGGGAATAAAAGGCTTTATTAGCATGATCTACTGTGTGGAATTTTGAAGGATGCATGGTTAATGTATCCCTTCACTAGGACCCCTATTCTCAACCAACACCAATATGATATCAAATCAAGGTTGTGAACCTTGATATATTTAGAAGAGAAGATAAAATTAAAAGTGAGATACAAACTAGCGGTTGGAAAGGTAACTAATCATGGAATATGAGGCAACTAGATAATCATCATTTACCACCATGATGGAGGTAGATAGATAGTGAATGAGTGAAACATAATCAAAGAAAATGAGTGTAAAAATTTATGAGGTTTTAAGCAACCCTTAGGAGTATTGTGCAAGCACTGATAGATGATTGTCTATGAAGCAGTCATTGCACTAGAAAGGAGAGGTGAAGCATTAATAGATTACTAAAAGTGAGGTAGACAAGTAAAAAAAAGATAAATCATCAAATGTAAGGTAGTATAGATGCATGGATTAGGAGAAACCACTGATATATTTCTAACCATGAGGTAGTTCACATGAAAATAAAAAGTGGGTTGACTATGAATCATGTGAAAGTAATGAAGATGTTGATAGATCATCAAACATGAGGCAATCAAGATGTGGGAGCATCTTCCAATAAACATATTGGGTAGAAGGCACCAAAAATGTTATTCTCGATAAAGCATAAATGGATAGAGAATAAAGAGCATATAAGATGGCTTAACTAGAAGCCAAAATGAGACATGACCCAGAGTTTCAGAACTTAAGTAAAATGGAGATAATTTTCATGTTGTAGATGTTATAGGAAAGGATGACACAGATAGAAAGAAATTTTTTGGGAGTTTTCATACCATAGAGAAGCAAGGAGAGACCCATAGGAGGCAAGAGCACACAAAAATCCTAATGTGAATCGAGAATTAGCTTGAAGCTTAAGCCTAAAGGTTCTATAGAAAATAAGGCCCTGAGGAAATGGTGGAGTGGATTGGATGTTGAGCAGTACTTCACATTGAAGGGTGTAAAGGACATGATAAATGTGGAGTATAAATTAAAAAGGCTCTGTGATAGCATAATAGAGGGCTAGAGAGATCTTCATTAGAGAAGGAGATGGAAATGTAAGAAGAGGATCCCTTATAAGAGTAATGCAGAGGTCAGAAGGAACCCTTCCTAGCCACATTAAAAATATTAAAAGTGAGAGACAACACCAATCTTAAAAGGCATGGAGGAGAACATTGGGTAAATAAGTTTCATAAGAAGCAAAAATATAGAAGGTTATTGTGCCAAAGCAATAATAGAGGAGAAAAGCTAAGAATAAACTAGGTTATAATAAGGTGGATATCATTCCAAAAGAGCCAATAAGAGTGTAAGAAGGTACACAAGGTGTAGGAGCAACTTTCAAAAAGACAAGGGTGCATAAGAACCCTTAAGAGAGCACAAGTGTTATTCTGTTAGGAATAACCTGCATAAAGACAAGGGCACATAAGAACCCTTAAGAGAGCACAAGGTTATTATGCCAAAGCAATAATAGAGGAGTGAAGCTTAAAAGAAACTTGGTTAAAACAAGGTGGATATCATTCCACAAGAGCCAACAAGAGTGCAAGAAGGTGCCCAAAGTGTAAGAACAACCTACACAAAGACAAGGGTGCATAATAAACCTTAAGAGAGCACAAGTGCTAGTCTATTTAGAGTGGAGGATGTACTAAAAGAAGGGTTGAGAACCTTAGATCCCCATAAAGAAAAGGATTGTTGCACAACAAAAACAACATAGAGTGATGCTAGAGCAATTATCCATATGTAGTGGTGTGTGATGGATATAAGATAACCTTTAACCCCAGATGTAAAGGAAAATGAGCCTAAGGAAGGAGAGGATATATAAGACCTTCAACCAGGAGAAACTTCCCTTAAAGAAGCACCAAAATAAGTAATGGGAGATGTTGCAGAAGGAGAAGAAGAGTTTCCTAAAGAGCAACTAAGAGCTGTTGAGTGAAGTAAAAATGAGAGTGAGGTACATGGGTCCAAAGGTGCACCAAAGGAAAAAGAGGCATTGGTCCAAGCACCAACTAGAGAGAGCTTGAGAGAAAATGCAAATAAAATTATGCTAAGGGATGAGGAACGTGAAAGAAAAGCTGCATAGTTAAAATTCAAGCATAAAAACTATGCAAAAGAGATGTGTCCTTCATAAGGCATAGACATAGAGAACACATGAGGTGCAAAGAGTTGATCTTAACAAGGGAGCACATTAGACCAGTGCTTAGTCATAGTTGAGAGGCATCAAATTCACCTACAACATAATCAACTAGTGGTGGAGCTATAAGAAGCAAAGTGTGTGATGATGATGGCTTGTGAAAGGAGAGTCTGAAGCACAAAGGCACACAAAAGTCTAGGGATAAGGAATTCAATTCAAAACCCAAGGAAGTAAAATAAAGTTGGATGAGCAGTCAGTTATGAGTTCCTACACTTAACATTTCCTTAGGCTAGGTCATTACTGCAATTGACATGATAACTTAAGGGATAACCAACAAGATCTACATTGTGAAAATATCTTCTCATAACATTTAGACTTGTATGGCTCAAGGTCTGTAAAAGGATATGATAATTATAGCGTAAGTATATAGACTCCCATCAAATGAAGTTATAGGCCAATTTCATGGGAAATAAGTGAAGAAACTAGAGCTTAGGGATGTATAAATAGGGGTTTTGGTCTATCAATTTTAACACTCTAAAGCCAAGGAGGTTACAGTATTAGGGTGATCCCATAAAGGTATAAGGAAAATTTGTCTAAGGCTAGAGAGATAGAAAAGGACCTTCACATGATAGGTGAAGGCTCGTATTCATGAGTGAATGATAGTCTATGGACACCATAGTAGAGAGAGAAACATAGATCTATATCTAAGGATTGGACTAAGTAGAGTCAAAATCTTAATGGATAATTGTGAAGCTAATATTATCTTGTAACACCCAAAGTTAAGGAATAAAAGCCTTTACTAGCATGATCCATTATGTGGAAATGTAAAGGTTACATGGTTAATGCATCCCTCCTAATGCATCCTTTTAGTAGGACTCTTGATCTTGACCAGCACTAGTTTTTTTATCAAACCAAGGTCATGAACCTTGAGGGATGCAAGAAGAAAGGATAAACCTATAAGTGAGATATGAACTAGTAGAGATAAAACTAGTAGATAATTGAATGTGAGGTAACTAGCATAGCATGGATCACCAAAATGAGGGAGGTAGGTACATAACAAGTAGGTGGAAGATAAGAAAAGAGAACCCTTAGAAGGGAAAAGTACATAGGATTGTGAATGGAGACTTTGCAATTATAGTTATTAAGTTCAATCACCTATATAGGATTGTGATGGAAAGTGTAATAACATATAGTCTAAGAAGCTATGAGGTTGTAAGAAACCTATATGAGTGTTTCATGAGAATTTAGAGATAGATAAACTTGATGTAGTCATTTCTAGAAATGAGAGGTGAAGCATTGAAAAATAAGTGATATACTTGAGCATAAAAAGGATATGTCACCTTATGTGAGGTGGTTCAAAGGTGGGGCTGAGGATATAGTACTGATAAATTATCAATTATGAGGTAATTCACAAATAAAGATCAAATGGGTTGATAATGAATCAAGTGAAATGGATAACATAGTTGAGAAATCATTAACCATGAGGTAGTCAATGTGTACGAGCATATTCTAATTATTTTATTGAGTATAATGTATGAAATAAATATGTTCTCCATCAAGTGCATATGGATAGAGAATAAGCAATAAAGAAGTTGGTTCAATGAAAATAAAAACTGAGACATGACCTAGAATGACATATCTAAAGTAAAATTGAGGAGATAGCCTCCTTATTACAAGCACTATTGGAGGATCTCAAAGAGAAATAGGGAGAGACCTATGGGAGGAAGGAACCTATAGAGGTTTTGAGGCACACTAAGAATAACCCTAAAGCTGACATGTAAAGGTTTGAAAAAAGGCCCTGAGCAAATTATGGAGTGGGTATTAGATTTCAAATGTTATTTCATGTTGAAGGATGTAAAGGAATCCCTAAATATGGAGTATGCACAAAAAATTCTCTATGATAACATAGTAAATGGCTATAGAGAACTCTAAGAGACGAGATAGAAAGGAAAAAAGAGGGTGAAAATTTGGCAACAAATTGTTTCTAAACTATATAACCAAGTAGTGCATCTGGTATGTCATACCAAATGGAGGAAAAAACCTAAAAACTATAGAAATTAACCTTCAAACCCTTGTATCCCCAAAGTAAAAAAGAGAGTGTGACATGAAAGGCAATGTGCAAGAGTGAATTGAGTGAATTGAGTGGATATCATTCAACATGAGCTAGTGAGAGTGCATGAATGTGTGCAAGGTACCAAGAATAAATCTAGTTGTAGTGGAGTGAAATGAGTGAAGGAAAAGTGAATATAATTCCACATAAGCCAAAAAGAGTGCATGAAGTTATGGAAGGTGTAACACCAGTTTGCACAAAGATAAGAGCACATAACAAGAACCCTTAAGAGATCATAGGTGTTCTTGTGCTCATAGTAGAGCATGCATGAAAGGAAAGGTTTAGAACCCTAAACCCCTATCAATTAACGGATTTTAGCAAAATAATGACTATAAAGAGGGATTTAGAGCAATTATTGATATGTAGTAGTGCATAATGGATAGAAGACAACCTTTAGCCCTAGATACAAGGAAAAGGAACTTGAGGAAATAGAGGCTCTAGGGGACCTTTAACCAAGAGAAATTTCCTTGAAGGAAGAAGTAATGGGAGATGTTACAAAAGGATAAAGTTGAATAGAGAATAATTGGGAGTTATTGAGTGTGGTTGAAATGAGAGTGAGGCACATGGGTCCAATGGTGCACCAAAATAAATAGAGGCATTGGGGCCAACACTAGCTGAAGAAATAATGAGTGCTAATGCAAATAACATTGCCCCAAGGAAGGAGGAAGGCAAAAGAGAAGTTGTAAAAGATAAATTTGAGCATAGCAACTAGGTGGAAGAGATGTGTCCTTCAAAAGGCACAAATATAGAGAGATAAAATAGTGTAAGTTTATTTGTTAGAGGTATTTAGCTAAAACCTAAGGGGGTCTGGATAAAAAGGTAGTGTGTAAATGATTCAAAGTTGTCACAAAGGCAACAAAGCATTACACTATGGAGAGACATGAGAAGGGAAGGAGAAGTAGAGATAAATCCATAGAAGTCATCTGAAGATGCATAAGAGGAGAAGAGTCAGTCTGTAGCTAATGAAAATGCAACATAGTTTGTGCATGGCCCATATGATCTACCATGATGGGTTAGCCAACATATAGGGTGAAGCAGATCAAGGAAGTGCAATTTTCATTGCATGTCAAGAAAAGGAGTTATTTTTTATTGGGAGTAAGGTGAGAGACCATCAACCTAAAATTGAATAGGAATAATGATTGAAGGGGATATCAATCCAAGCATGTAGAGGGAATTGCATGACATTAAAGGAAGAAGAAAAGGTGGGAGTTAATGGAACATATAAATACTTCCATGAAATTGAGGGCATCAAGAAAAGATAAATGAAGGACAAGGGTAGCCTAAAAGCCATGTAGACACCATTGAGAAACACATGGAATAATAACACACAAGTATAACTTCTTGCCACAAACGATATAAGGAAGAGAGTGTGTAACCAAAGCTTAGGCAACTATAAAAAGGGATCCTGGTCCAAAATTTGTAACTCTCAAAAGCAAAGGAGACATTGTTAGAGTGATCCCATAAAGGGAATTTTTTTTTTATCTAAAGCTATAAAAAGAAAAAGGAACTTCATAGATAGGTGAAGGTGGGCATAGGACCATAAGATCAAATAGAGGTGGGCATAGATGCACAAGAGGAAGAAAGTGAAAGAAAGAGATTACATTTTATTTACCTTGACAAACCAACTAAAAGGGTGGTTCTACCATGACATCCATTCTTGTAAGAAGTATCTTATATTTTAATTACCTTATGAGTCTAATGCAGGAGCATCACAGGTGAATTGGCTATGTTTCATTAGATAAAAATATAGTCAGACAAGGGAGAAATAAAATAACTCTAGCTATGCAGCTTAAATGGTAGAACACTTTTAAAGGTTGCTATAAATATGAATAATGAAGATGATTAAGAGTTGTACAAGAGTTAGAGAATTAAAAAGGGGGTACAAGTTTTGATTAAGGCAAACAATGTGCATGTAAAGATGTAAAGTGTATAAAAATGCACTAGGGATAGGAATCAAGGTGTAGAAGTAAAGGCTCATGCAATAACACACGAAGGAACCGATTCCTATATAGTACAAAGTAACATAGAAAAAAATAAGTTATTCATTGAAGGTGTGTTACACAAGAAAAAGGAAAGTTGCAACCAAAGTTAAGTTTGAACTTGTGTGAATGAGGCACAAAGAGTTGATCTTATCAAGAGAGCACATTCGACTAGTGCACAGTCATAATTAAGGGGAAAATAAATATGCCTACAAGATAATCAACTAGTGAAAGAGATCTAAGGTAAATAGTGTGTAATGATGATGGCATGTAGAAGAAGAGTCTAAAGTGTAAAAACACATAAAAATCCAAGTGTATGGAATTTAATGCAAAACTCAACGAAGCAAAATAAATTTGGATGAGCAGTCAGTTGTGAGGACCTACACTTAGCATTTCCTTAGGCTAGGTCATTATTGTAAGTGAAGTGACAACTTAAGGGACAACTAACAAAATATACACTATGAGGACATCTTCTCACAACACTCAGACTTGGGTGGCTTGGGGTCTATAATATTCTATGCTAATTCTAGGATAAGTCTATAGACTCATGAAAACTAACATCAAATGAAGTTATAGGCTAGTTATAGGGAAATAGGCACAATGACTAGAGCTAAACACCTATAAATAGGGGTCTTGGTCTAGTATTTTTAACACTCTAAAGCCAAGGAGGGTACTTTGTTAGGGTGATCCTGTAAAGGTATAAGAAAAATTTGTCTAAGGGTAGAGAGATAGAAAAGGAGATTCATATGATAGGTGAAGGCTCATATCCATGAGAGAATGGTAGTCTATGGAGACCATAGTAGAGAGAAAAACATAGATCTATATCCAAGGATTGGAGTAAGTATAGTCAAAATCTCAATGTACAATTGTGAAGCTTATATTATCTTGCAACACCCAAAGATAAGGAATAAAAGCCTTTATTAGCATGATCCACTATGTGGAAGTCTGAAGGTTTCCTGGTTAATGCATCCCTTCACCAAGACTCCTAATCTTGATGGGCACTAGTTTGATATCAAACCAAGGTCATGAACCTTGAAGGATGCAAAAAAAAGGATAAACTTACAAGCATGATATGAGATAGTAGAGAAAAAGCTAGCAAATGGTTTAACCTAAGGCAACTAGTAGAGCATGGATTAGCAATGCAAGGGAGGTAAGCACATAGCTAGCACATAGAAGATAAGCAAAGAAAACCCTCAAAAGGGATGAGTACATAGGATCATGAAGGGAGACTTTATGATAATAGTTCTTAAGTTTAAACACCTAGGTACAATTATGATGGAGAGTACAACAACATATAGTGTAAAAATTTGTGAGGTTGTAAGTAACCCATTAGAGTGCTATGTGAAAATTGAGAGATAACCAACCTTGACATAGTCATTTTTGGAAAGGAGAGGTGAAGCATTGACAAATTACTATAAGTGATGTAGTTTAGCACAAAAAGGATAGATCACTGAATGTGAAGTGGTCCAAAGGCACATACGAGGAGAAATCATTGATAAATTGTTGATTGTGAGGTAGTTTATAAGTAAAGATTAAATGGGTTAACAATAAATCAAGTGAAATGGATGGCAATGCCAATAGATCATCAATCATGAGGCAGTCAAGGTGTGCAAGTATCTTCCAATTAGTATATTAGGTAGAAGGTACTAAATAAATGTGTTCTTTGTAAAGCACAAATAGATAGACAATAAAAAGCATAGAACATGGATTAGAAAAAATGAGATGTGATCTAGAGTTGTAGATTTTAAGGAAAATAGAGAAGATAGCCTTCACATTACAAACACTATAGGAAAGGACAGTGTGGGTAAAAAGAAAACCATTGGCAAGGAGTATCCCAAGGAGAAGCAGGGAGAGACCTATGGGTGGAAAGAGGTTGTAAAGGTTCTGAAGCATGTCAAGAATAACCCTGTATCTGAAATGCAAAGGTTCTCTAGAAAAAAGGCATTAAGTAAATGGTGGAGTGGGTCTTAGATGTTGAATGTTTTTTCAAGTTGAAGGATGTAAAGGAATATATATAAGGGTGCAATATGCACATAAAATGCTTTGTGATAACATAAGTAAATGGATATAGAGATCTATAGGAGAGAAGTAGATACAAAGGCAATAAGAGGGTGAAAAGTTGGCAACAAATTATTTATAAACTATAAAACCAAGTAATGCATCTAGAAAGCCATCTCAATTAGAGAAGACTCAAAATTCATAGAAGGTAACTTTCAAAACCTCACCCCCAAATTAAAGAAGAGAGTGTTTCCATGAAAGGAAATACATAGGAGGATCCATTGTGGGAGTATCATGGAGGTCAGAAAGAACCCTTTGGGAAGATGAAAGAGTGGGAGATAATTCTCTTCTTAGAAGGCATTAAGGAGAAGACTATATAAATAATATGCATAAGATGTAGAGGAAAAGAAGATTATTTCATGAAAGAAACAATAGAGGAGTGAAGCTGAGAAGAAAAATGGTTAGAATAGTGTCAAATGAGTGAAGGAAATGTGTTCCTATGCTCACAATGGAGGATGTGCTAAAAGAAGGGATGAGAACACTAGATACCCATCATGTAATGTATTATAGCACAACAAAAATGATAGAGAGGGATGTTGGAGTAGTGAATCATAGACAAAAGATAACCTTTGGTTTCAGAGGCAAATGAAAAGGATCTTAAAGAAGGAGAGGCTTTATGAAACATTTGACCAAAAGAAACTTCCCTGAAGGAAAAACTAAAGGAAGTAGTAGGATATGCTATAAAAGGAGAAGAATAGTTACATAGAGAATGATTATAAATTTTTGAGTGCAGTTAAAATGAGAGTGAGGTACATGGGTCCAAATGTGGGCTAGAGGAAATAGAGTAACTTAAGTGAGCACCACTTGAAGAAAGCATGAGCACTAATGCAAACAACATTACACCAAAGAAAGAGGAAGGTAAAAGATAAGTTGTACAAGATAAATTTGAGCATATCAGTCAAGAAAAAGAGATGTGTCCTTCGAAAGGCACAAAGATGGAGAGATGAAAGAGTGTAAGTTTATTTATGGGAGGCATTTCCCTAATCTTGAGGGGATTAACATAAAAAGGTAGTGCTTAACTAAACATTTATTATCCCAAAGACATCAGTGCATTACACCATAGAGAGACATGAGAGGGGAAGGAGAAGTGGACATAACTCCATAGAAGGCATTTGAAGATGCATGAGGAGAGGAGAAGAATCAGCCTATAGCTAACAAAAATGCAACATTATTTGTATATGGCCTATAGGAGCTACCATGATAGGTTCGTCAAAAATAATGTGAAGAAAATCAAGTGAGTACAATTTTCATTAAACACAAGGAAAATGAGTTATTTTTGATTGGGATCAAGGTAGGAGATCATCAACTTAAAGGTAACTAGAAATAAAAACTAAAAGGGATATCAATCCATGTGCATAAAAAAAAAAATTGATAATAAAAGAAGAAGAAAAGGTGGTGGTCAATAGACCCTATAGAGATTTCTATACCATTGAAGGCATCAAGAAAAGAGAAATGAAGGACAAGGGTAGTGGAACAACCAGGTAGGCATACCCTGTGAGAAACACATCAAAGAATAACACACAAATATACCTACTTACCATAGGTGACATAAGGAAGAGAGTGCACATAATAAAGAATCAAAAGGCACACAAAATCAAGGAAAGGAAAGGAAAGGTATGGAAACCTTTTGGAGGAGATGGATGAATGAGAATGGGTAGAAACCCATAAGAGATGAAATTAGGTACAAATACATGAGAGAAAGAGGTGAGCGTAGGCCCACAAGAGACAAAGTTGGGCATAGGCCCATAAGAATAAACAAAGGTGGGTACAAAACCATACAAAGAAAAAAGTGAAGGAATATGAAGTGTATCAAATCTAGGTAGAGGAGGGCAATTTATGGCCCAAGGAGGGTCTAAAAAAAAGGAGGCACCAAGTGAGCCTGCTCAGGGGCCACATTGGGTGGATAAGAACACCATGATCAAGGTAGCGAACTAAAAAGATAGTTCTACAACTCCAACACTATAAGTAGGATCTCATATTTTAATTACCTATGGATTTTTATGTAAGATCATCATAAGTAGATTTGCAATCTTGTATCAAACAAAAATGGATTCAATCAAGTGAGAAATAAACCAAATCTAGTTGTCCATAGTTATATGAACCATACAAGATTCCACTTTCATAGAAGGATGGTTGCCAAGAGTTGAGCAAGGATTTAGAGAATAAAAAGGGGGTACAAGTTTTGGCTAAGCCAAGAAGCACACTCAAAAATATATAGAGTGCATAAATATGCACTAGGGATAAGAAGAAAGGTGCAAAATTAAAGGCTTGCTCAATAGTGTATGAAGGAACTAAGGCCTACAAAGTTCTAAAAACCATTACATGGAAGAATTTGTTCCTTAAAGGTGTGATTCATAAGAATAAGGAAAATTACAACCTTAGCTAAGATCAAACTTGAGCAATAGATGCATAAATAGTTGAGTTTATCAAGGGATCACATTAGAGCAATGCATAGTCACAATTGAGGGGTGCTCAAATGTGCCTAGAACATAATCAACAAGCAAAAGAGCTCTAATGTACTGAATATGGAATGATGTCATGTGGAAATGAGGATATTATGAGGTATATATATGCACAAAAAATTAGGTGCAACATATTTGACCTAAGCTCAAGGAAGTAGAATATAATTGGATAAGAAATTATTTGTGAGGACCTATAGTTAGCCTTTCCTTATGCTAGGTTGGTACTACAAATGATGTGACAACAAAAGGGATTGAAAAGATATACTTGTGCATATTGATGTAAGTAAAATGATATGATAATTCTAGGGTAGGATTGTAGACTTGCATAAAGCCAAATTAAATGAAGTTGGCCAATTACATGGGAATTCAATGAAGCAACCAAAGCTTAGGCAACTATAAAAAGGGGTATTGGTCTAGAATTTATAATGCTCAAAATACAAGGAGTTGACTTTGTTAGAGTAACCCCATAAAGGGATAAAAAAATGTCTAAGGCTAGACAAAGAGAAAAGGAACTTCATAGATAGGTGATGGTTTGTAGTCATGAGTGAATGATAATGTAAGGATAACATAGTAGAGAGACTTGACTAAGTTCAGATGAGAGCTCAATATACAAATGTGAAACTTATATTTTATTATTACACCTAAAGTTATGAATAAAATGCTTTATTAGCATGATCCACTACATTAAAATCTAAAGGCAATGTGGTTAATATATCCCTTCACAAGGACACTTGATCTCAATCAGCATTAGTATGATATTAAATCAAGGTTGTGAACCTTGAGAGATGCAAGAAGAAAAGATAAATTTATAAGTGAGATATAAACTTTCATAATCAAAGCTAGTAGATCATTGGATGAGAGGCAACTAGCAGAGCATCATTCACCACCATGAGGGAAGTAGGTAGATATCAAGTGGATGGAATATAAGTAAAGAGAACACTATGTTGGGATGGGATAAATAATATCATAGAGGGATAATTTTTTATAATGGTTCCTTAGTGTAAATAACCTATGTAGGATTGTAATAGAGAGCACAACAGTCGGTAGTGTAAGAAGTTATGAGGTTGTAATTAACTTGCAGGAGTGTTATGTGACCAATGATCATAAGGCATTCATTATGCTATAAAGGAGAGGTGAAGCATCAAAAAATTTCTAGAAGTGGGTTAGCTAAGTGGAATTCAGATAGATCGATGAATGTGAGGTAGTCCATATGTGCAGATTAGGATAAACCATTAATATATTGTTGACCATGAATGCCTAGAATCACAAAGAAAAAGTGGGTTGGTAATGAATCACATGAAGTAAATGAATATATTGATAGATCATCAAACATGAGGCAATTAAGGCTTAGGAGCATATTCCAATCAACATATTAGGTAGAAAATGCTAGAAAAGGTTGTTCTCCATCAAGCACAAATAGATAGAGAAGGAAGAGTACATAATGTCTTAGGTAAAAGACACAATGAGAAATGACCCAGAGTTACAAAAATTGAGGAAAATGGAGATAGCCTCCATGTTGTAGATGCTACAAGGATGATAGCACAACCAAAAAGAAAAATGGTTGGGAAGAAGCATATTATATGGAATAAGGGAGAAAACCATGGGAGGAAAGAGCCCGTAGAGGTTTTGATGCGAATAAAAAATTAGCCTAAAGCTGAAGTGAAAAGTTTATCTACAAAATAATGCCCTAAGGAAATGATGAATGGATTTCATGAGCACTATTTCATGTTGAAGGGTGTAAATGACTCCATAAAGGTGGAGTATGCATAGAAAAGGCTCTATGATAGCCTAAAAGATGGCTAGAGAGATTCCCATTAGGAGAGATGGAGAGAAAATAAAGGGGTTCACAAGCGAGAACAAATGGATTCCAAACTACTAAACCAATTAGTGCATTCAGAAGACCATCTCAAATGGAGAAGACTCAAAAGACATAAAAAGTAACCTACAAAGCCTTACTACCAAAGTGAAGAAGAGAATGTTTCCATGAAGAGCAATGCATAAGAAGAGCCTGCATGGGAGTAATGCAAAATTTAGAAAGAGATCTTCATGTTAAAATTAAAAATATTAAAAAGTGGGAGCCAACACTAGTCTCAAAAGGTGTTAAGGTAAACACTGGATTAAAAAGTTGCATAAGAAACAAAGGTGATGAAGGTGGTTATGCCAAAGAACTAATATAAGAGTGAAGATAAGAAGAAAATCAATTATAGTAGAGTGCAACAAGTGAAGGAAAGGTGGATATCATTCCACAAGAGCTAATGAGAGTTCAAGAAGGTGCACAAAGTGTAAGAGTAGCTTGCACAGAGATAAGAGTTCACAAAAAGAACCCTTAAGAGAGCACAAGTGTTATTATCCTTGAAGTGGAGGATATACTAAAGGAAGGGTTGAGAACACTAGATCCGAATAAAGTAAAGGATTGGTTCACAAAAATAGCAACATAGAGTAATGTTGTAGAAATTGTCTAGATGTAGTGGTGTGTGATGGATAAAAGATAACCTTTAACCCCATATGCAAATCAAAATGAGCCTAAGGAAGGAGAGGCTCTAAAGGACCTTTGACCAAGAGAAACTTCCTTAAAGGAATCACCCAAAGAATAAAGAATGAGAGATTTTGTTGAAGAGTTGCCTAGAGATCACCTGGGAGTTATTGAATGAAGCATAAATAAGAGTGAGGTGAATGGGTCCAAAAGTGGACCAAAGGAAATAGTGGGGTTGGTGAAAGCACTAGCTAAAGAGAGATTATGCACCAATGCAAATATCATTGTGTGAATGGATGAGGAAGGTAAAAGAGAAGTTGCATGAGTGAAATTCAAGCACAAAAGCAATGCAAAAGAGATGTGTCCTTCGAAAGGCATATACATAGAGAGGTAAAAGAGTGAAAGTCTATTTGTGGCAAAAAACTTCTTAAAACATTAGGGGAAGAAGACAAAGAGGTAGCAAATTGTAATGGAACCCAAGTTTTCATAAAGATAATAGAGTCTTATTCCAAGTAGAGACATGAAAAGGGAAGGAAAAGTGGTCATAACTCCACAAAAGGCATCTGAAGATGCATGAGGAGAGGATAAGAGTCTACATGTAGCTAAAAAAAATAAGACATTGTTTGCACACAACATGAATGAGCTACCAAGAGGAATTAGCAAAAATCAACCCAATGACAATCAAAGGAGTGAAATTTACATTGTACAGAAGGAAAAAGAGTCACTACCAATTGGGAGCAAGGCAAGATGCCATCATCTTAAAACTAACTAGGAACAATGCTTGAAGGGGATATCAGTCCAAGCACATAAAGTGAAGTGCATGAAAAAAATGAAGAAGAAAAGAAATAAGAGGGTGAAAATTTGGCAACAGATAATTTCCAAAATACAAAACCAAGTAGTGCACCTAGAAGGCCATCTCAAATGGAAGAGAAGACTCAAAATCTGTTGAAGTTAAACTTCAAAACCTCACTCCCAAAGTAAAGTAGAAAGTGTTGCTATGAAAGGTGATGTGTAGGAGGAGTCAATATGGGAGCAATGTGGAGGTCAAAAAGAGCCCTTTGAGAAGATAAAAGAGTGGGAGCTAATGCTAATATCAGTTGGCATTAAGGAGAAGGATTCATAAATAATATGCATAAGAAGCAAAGGAAAAGAAGGTTATTTCATAAAAGAAATAATAAAGGAGAAAAACCAAGAATAAACCTAGTTGTAATGTAGTGAAATGAGTTAAGGGAATGTGGATATCATTCCACATGAGCTAACATGAGTGCATGAAGGATTAAAAGGTATATCACTAATCTACATAAAGATAGGAGCACATAAGAATCTCCCTAATGAGAGAAAAAGTGTTCTTGTGTTCACAGTGGAGGATGCACCAAAGAGAATCCTATATCCCCATAAAGTATTGTATTGTAACACAATAAAAATAATATAGAGGGATGTTATAACCATTGTGGATATCAATTCACAAGAGCCAATGAGAGTGCAATAAGGTTCATAAGGTGTAAGAGTAGCCTGCATATAAATAAGGGTGCACAAGAAGAACCCTTACGAGAGCACAAGTGTCATTATGCTCGAAGTGGAGGATGCACCGAATGAAGGGTTTAGAACACTAGATCCCCATAGAGCAAAGTATTGGTTAATAACAACAATAAAACCATAGAGTAATCTTAGATTAATTATCTATATGTAGCAGTGTGTGATGGATAGAAGATAACCTTAAGCCCCATATATAAAGCAAAATGATCCGAAAGAGGAGAGGTTATAAAGAACCTTTGACTAGGAGAAAATTCCCTAAAGGAAGAACCCAAAGAAGAAACAATGAGAGATGTTGTAGAAGGAGAAGATTTTCCTAGAGATCAATTGTGAGTTTTTGAGAGAAACATAAATAAGAGTGAGGTGCATGAGTCTAAAAGTTCACCAAGGGAAATAGAGGCAATAGTGCAAGCACCAACTAAAGAGAGATTGAGTGCCAATGCAAACAACATTGTGTCAATAGATGAGGGAAGTGAAAGAGAAGTTATATGGGTGAAATTCAAGCACAAGATCCATGAAAAAGAGATGTGTCCTTTAAAATTCATAGACATAAAGAGGAAAAAGAGCGCAAGTCTATTTATGGCATAAATTTGCCTAAAGCATTAAGGGAAGAAGAGAAATAGGTAGTAACTTGTAGTGGAACCTAAGTTGTTATAAAGATAATGGAGCATTACACCATGGAGAGATGCACAAAGGGAAGGAAAAGTGGGCATAACTCCACAAAAGGCATTTGAATATTCATGAGGAGAGGACAATAGTCTACATGTAGCTTACAAAAACAAGACATTGTTTTCACATGACATGGATGAGCTACCAAGAGAAATTAGCCAAAATCAACCTGATGCAAATCAAAGGAGTGTAATTTTCAATACATAAAAGGAAAAGGCTCACTACTAATTGTGAGCAAGGTAGGAGGGCATTAACTTCAAACTAACTTAGAACAATGCTTGAAGGGGATATTAGTTCAAGCACATAGAGTGAAGTACATGATAAAAGAGGAAGAAGAAAATCAATAAGAGGGTTAAAATATGGAAATAGATAATTTCCAAACTATAGACCCAAGTATTACACCCATAATGCCATGTCAACTAGAGGATAAGACTCAAAATACATTGAAGGTAACCTTCAAATCCTCACTCCCAAAGTAAAGAAGAAAGTTTTTCCATGAAAGGTGATGTACTGGAGGAGCCAATATGAGAGTAATATGGAAGTTGAAAAGAGGCCTTGTAGAAGATGAAAGAGTGGGAGAAAATGTTGATCTTGAAAGGCATTGAGGAGAAGGATGCATAAGAAGTAGAGGAAAATAAGGTTATTTCATGGAAGCAAAAATAGAGGAGAGAAACAAAGAGTAAACCCAATTGTAGTGGAGGGAAATGAGTGAAGGAAAAGTGGATATAATTTCACATGAGCTAGCAAGAATGCATGAAGGTGTGGAAGGTATAACACTAGTCTGTACAAAGATAAGGGCACATAAGAAGAACCCTAAGGAGAGCATAGGTGTTCTTGTGCTCATAGTGGAGGATGCACCAAAATAATGGTTGAGAACCCTATATCCCCATAAAGTAATGGATTGTTTCACAACAACAATGATATAAAGGGATGTTAGAGTAATTATGGATATCATTCTATAATAGCCAATGAGAGCATAAGAAGTTGCACAAGGTGTAGGAGTATCCTCCATAGAGATAAGGGCACAAAAGAATAACCCTTAAGAGAGCACAAATGTTACTATGCTCAAAGTGGAGGATAAACTGAAGGGTTGAGAACATTAGATCCCCATAAAGTAAAGGATTGGTTCACAACAAAAAAATAGAGAAATATTGGAGCAATTGTCCATATGCAGTGGTGTGTGATGGATAGAAGATAACCTATAGCCTTAGATCCAAAGAAAAATGAGCTTGAGGAAGGAAAGGCTCTACAATACCTTTAACCAGAAGAAACATCATGTAAAGAAGCACCCAAATAAGAAACAACAAGAGATGTTGCAGAAGGAGAAGAGTTTCCTAGAGATCAATAGGGAGTTGTTGAGTGAAGCATAAATAAGAGTGAGGTTCATGGGTATAAAAGTGTGCCAAAGGAAATAAAGGCATTAGTGAGCACTAACTGAAGAGAGATTTTGTGACAATGAAAACAACATTGTTTTAATGGATGAGTAAGGTGAAAGAGAAATTACACAAGTGAAATTCAAGCACAAAATCCATGTAAAAGAGATGTGTTCTTCAAAAGGCCTAGACATAGAGAGGCAAAATATTACAAGTATATTTGTGGCATAGATTTTCCTAAAGCATTAGGGGAAGAAGAGAGAAAAGGATGCATAAAGAAGATGCATAAGAAGCAAAGGAAAAGAAGGTTATTTCATAGAAGTAACAATAGAGGAGTGAAACTAAGAATAAACCCAGTTGTAGTGGAGGGACATGAGGGAAGGAAAAGTGGATATCATTCCACATGAGACAATAAGAGTGAATGAAGGTGTGAAAGGTATAGTACTAGTCTGCACAAAGATAAGGGCACATAAAAAGAACCCTAAAAAGAGCACGGGTGTTCTTGTGCTCATAGTGGAGGATGCACTAAATGGTTGAGTACCCTATATCCCCATAAAGTAATGGATTTTATTATAACAACAATGATAGAGAGGGATGTTATAAAAATTATGGATATCATTCCAGAAGAGCCAGTGAGAGCACAAGAAGGTGCACAAAGTGTAGGACCAACTTATACAGAGATAAGGGTGCACAATAAGAATCCTTAAAAGAGCACAAGTATTATTGTGCTCAAAGTGGAGGATGCACTTAAGGAAGGGTTGAGAATACTAGATCCCCTTAAAATAAAGGATTGGTTCACAATAACAATATAGAGTGATGTTGGAGTAATTGTCCATATGTAGTGGTGTGTGATGGATAGAAGATAACCTTTAGCCATGAATGCAAAGAAAATGAGCCTAAGAAATCAAAGGCTCTAAAGGACCTTCGATCAAGAAAAACTTCTCTAAAGGAAAAACCCAAAGAAGAAATAATGAGAGATGTTGTAGAAGGAGAAGGATTGCCTATAGATTAACTAGGAGTTATTGAGTGAAACATAAATAAAAGTGAGGTGCATGGGTCCAAAAGTGCACCAAATGAAAAAGACGTGTTGGTGCAAGCACTAGTTGAAGAGAGATTGAGTGCCAATTCAAATAGCATTGTGTTAATGGATGAGGAAAGAAAAATAAAAATTTCACAAGTTAAATTAAAGCACAATAGCCATGCAAATGAGATGCGTCCTTCAAAAGGCATAGACATAGAGAGTCAAAAGAGTGCAAGTCTATTAGTGGTATAAATTTTCCTAAATCATTAGGGGAAGAAGAAAAAGAGGTAGCAACTTATAATGAAAAATAATTTTTCATAAAGACAATAGAGCACTGTGCCATGAAGAGACATGCAAAAGGAGGAAAAAGTGGGCATAACTCCACAAAAGGCATCTAAAGATGCATGAGGAGAGGATAAAAGTAGACATGTGGATAAAAAAACAAGGCATTATTTGCACATGACATGGATGAGCTACTGAGAGGAATTAGCCAAAACCAACCTAATGCCAATCAAAGGAGTACAATTTCCGTTACACAAAAGGAAAAAGAGACACTACCAATTGGGAGCAAGGTAGGAGGCCATAAGATTAAAACTATCTAATAATAATGCTTGAAGGGGATATCAATCCAAGTACATAGAATGGAGTGTGTGATAAAAGAGGAAGAATAAAAGTGATAAGAGGGTTGAAATTTGGTAACAGATAATTGCCAGATTATAGAGTTAAGTGGTGCACCCAAAAGGCCATCTCAAATGGAGGAGAATAATTGAAAACCATAAAAGGTAACCTTTAAAGCCTCACTCCTAAAGTAAATAAAAAAGTTTTGCCATGAAAGGTGATGTATAGGAGGAGCCAATATGGGAAGAATGTAGAGGTCAGAAAGAGCCCTTTGAGAAGATGAAAGAGTGGGAGCTAATGCTGATCTCAGAAGGCATTGAGGAGAAGGTTGTATAAAGATGCATAAAAAGTAGAGGAAAAGAAGGTTATTTCATGGAAGAAACAATAGAGGAGTGAAACCAAGAATAAATAAGTTGTAGTGAAGTGAAGTGAGTCAAGGAAAAATGGATATCATTCCACATGAGCCAACAAAAGTGCATGAAGGTGTGGAAGGTATAACACTAGTCTACACAAAGATATGGGCAGATAAGAACCCTAAAGAGAGCATAGGTTTTATTTTCCTCACAGTGGAGGATGCATCAAAGGAATGTTTAATAACCCTATATCCCCATATAATAATGGATTTTAGTAAAAAAACAATGATAGAGAAGGATGTTAAAACAATTATGGATATCATTCTACAAGAGCCAACAAGAGTACAATAAGGTGCACAAGGTGTAGGAGCAGCTTACACAAAGATAAGGGTACATAAGAATAACCCTTAAGAGAGTACAAGTGGTATTGTGCTTGAAGTGGAGGATGCCCCAAAGGAAGGGTTGAGAAGACTAGATCCCCATAAAGCAAAGTATTGGTTTAAAACAACATAGAGTCATGTTGGATAGAAGATAAATTTTATCCCCAAATGTAAAGCAAAATGAGCCTGAGGAAGGAGAGGCTCTAAATGACCTTCGACCAGGAGTAACTACCTAGAAGGAAGCACCTAAATAAGAAATGATGAGAGATGTTATAGATGGAGAAGAGTTTCCTAGAGTTAAAATAGGAGTTGTTGAGTGAAGCATAAATAAGAGTGAAGTGTATGGGTCCAAAAGTGCACCAAAGCAAATATAGGCAATGGTGCAATCACCATCTAAAGAGAGATTGAGTGCCATTGTAAACATCATGTAAATAGATGAGGATGGTAAAAGATAAGTTTCAAGTACAAAATTCAAGCATAATAGCCATGCAAAAGAGATGTGTCCTTTGAAAGGCACAAACATAAAGAGGAAAAAGAGTGTAAGTCTATTTATGGCAAAAATTTGTCTAAAGTATTAGGGGAAAAAGAGAAAGAGGTAGTAACTTACAGTGGAACCTAAGTTGTTATAAAGACAATATAGCATCGTTTAATGTAGAGACACATAAAGGGATGGAAAAGTGGGCATAACTCCATAAAAGGCATCTAAAGATGTATGAGTTGAGGAAAAGAGTTGACATGTAGCTAACAAAAATAAGATATTGTTTACACATGATATGGACAAACTACCCTAAGGAATTAGCCAAAATAATTTTGATGCAAATCAAAGGAGTGTAAATTTCATTACACAAAAGTAAAAATAGTCCCTACCGACTGTGAGTAAGTCAAGAGGCCATAAGATAAAAACTAACTAGGAATCAGGCTTGAAGGTGATTTCAATCCAAGTACATAGAGCGAAGTGTGTGACAAAAGAGGAAGAAGAAAAGCAATAAGAGGGTGAAATTTTGGAAATAAATAATTTTCAAACTATAAAACCAAGTAGTACACCTAGAAGGGCATCTCAAATAGAGGAGAATACTTGAAAGCCATTGAATGCAACCTTGAAAGCCTCATTACTAAAGTAAAGAAGAAAGTGTTGCCATGAAAAGAGATGTGTAAGAGCAGCCAACATGGGAAAAATGTGGAGGATAGAAAGAGCCATTTGAGATGATAAAGAGTGGGAGCTAATGATGATCTTGGAAGGCATTGAGGAGAAGGCTACATAAAGAATATGCATAAAAAGTAGAGGAAAAAAGGTTATTTCATGGAAGCAATAATATAAGAGCAAAACCAAGAATAAACCTAGTTGTAGTGGAGTGAAATGGGTGAAAAAAAAGTGGAAATAACTCTACATGAGCCAACAAATGTGCATGAAAGTATAAAATCAATCTACATAAAGACAGGGGCACATAAGAAGAACCTTAAAGAGAGAACATGTGTTTCTATGCTCACAGTGGAGGATGAACCAAAGGAAAGGTTGAGAACCCTATATCCTCATAAAGTAATGGATTGTATCACAAAAACAATGATAGAGAGGGATGTTAGAGAAATTATGAATATCATTCCACAAGAGCCAATGATGTTGGAAATATTGTCATTGATGTCAAAGGTTTAGCATTATTGGTGATAAAGGCCCCATTGCATTTAATGTTGTTTGTAATAAATATATCTTGGCTAATATGAGTTAATATTTATTTAATATTAACGAATATATTTTTGGTTGCATATGAGACAAAATAAGGGCCCATGGAGAAGTCAAAGAGCCACGGGGTAAAGATAAAAGAAGGATGGGATGCATTTTCCCATGAAGAGTCATCTTGGGGAATACCAAGAGTCACCAAGTGAAGACAAAAGAGTAAGGGCACAATTTCTCATGAAGGGACATTTTGAGGAATATGAAAAGTCACCAAAGATAAGGACAAAAGTGGGAAGGACGTTTTTGATCATGAAGGGTCACCACATGACTTTTCAAAGGCTTGAATATGAAGGGTCATCCAAGATTGGTGCCATTTTCCATGAAGATTGAAGGGTCACAAATGGGGAAGGCCAAAGGTCATTTGGAAAGCTATAAATAAAGGCTTGAGAAGCCATTTATAAATATGGTTGAGAGAGGTTGATTTGATATTGTAATATCTAGCTTAGAAGAGCAATTGTGAGAGATGAATATAATTTGTATTTTTTATATCTAGCTTAGAAGAGCAAAGGTGAGAGAGAGGAAGGAGATGTTGTATTGATCTATCATTTGTTGAGATAGAAACATTGAGAGATAGGTGTGTGGTATACACAAAGGGGTTGGTGCTCATGTGGGTTGGTTCTCATGAATTGTTACTGGGTTGGTGCTCGGCAAAGGGGTTGGTGCTCTTGTGGGTTGGTGCTCAGCAAAGGGGTTTGAAGCTCCTATGGGTTGGTGCTCATGAATTATAGCTAAGGTTGGTACTTGGCAAAGTGGTATGGTGCTCTTGTGGGTTTTTTCTCATGAATATACTTGAGATTGTTCTCCATGGTTTTCCCACATTGGGTTTCCACGTTATATCTGGTGTCTCTCTCTATCTTGTGTGATGTTTATTATTTGAGTTTTATTGCATATCTTGAATGTTTGATTAAGTAGAATTTGATAAAGGGAAAGTCTTATAAGATATATAATATAATGATTCACTCCCCCCTCTCAGTATATTCCATGCTTAACAATTGGTATTAGAGCAGGTTCCTTTTTGAAAAGTTTTACAGCTTGAAGGTAGATCGGGAAAGCATGATGGATGGGTCATAGGAAGGATTTTATACAAATAAGGCACCTTTGTTTGATGGGATGAATTATGCTTTTTGGAGCATGAGAATGAAGGTTTACTTGATGGCCTTTGGATTTGACATATGGAAATCAGTGGTGGAGGAATATGAAGAGCCATAGACATCTACAATTGCTCCAACAGAAAAGAAGGTAAGTGAATGTAATGCTAAAGCTTTAAATGTTATTTTATGTGGTTTATGTGAATCTAATTTTGCTAAAGTTATGCAATGTAAATATGATCATGAAACTTGGGTTAAACTTGAGAATATTTACAAAGGTGATGGAAAGGTTCAGTAAGCTAAGTTGCAAACTTTTAGAAGGCAATTTAAAAGTTTGAAGATGGAAGAAGAAGAAGATATAGCAAGTTATCTTTAGTGATTTGATCAAGTCATAAATCAGATTAAAGGTCTTAGAGAAACATTGGATGAGACAATGGTGGTGCAAAAGGTTTTGAGATCTCTACCAATGAGATATGATGCAAAGGTTTCAGCAATTGAGGAGATGAAGAATTTAGCCAAGCTAAAGATGGATGAGCTTCATGGTATTCTCACATAATATGAGATGCAGACAGAACAAGATAAACCCTCAAAGAGAGAAGCAGCTTTCAAGACATCAAAGAAAGAGAAAGATAAGATTTAAGAATCAAGTGATAGTTCCAGTGATGATGAAGATGACAACAAAGCACTTTTCATTCGCAAGCCAAAAAGAGGAACATGTAAATATCAAGGAAAATTACCTTTTAAATGTTTTAATTATGGAAAGATTGGACATTTTTCAGCTAGATTCCCAGATAAAGTTAAAGATGATGAAGAAGAAAAGCCTACATACAAGAAGAATTTCAAAGGCAAATATAAGAAGGGATTCGAGAAGAAGAGCCTGTATTCTAAAGATCCTAACTCAGGAAAAAATAGTGGAGTCAGTGATTCAGAAGAAGAAGAGATTATATTCATGGATATACATGAAGATGATCAAGAAGAAGAAGAGGAGGAAGCTAAAGTGAATATGGAAGGAGAGCTCATTTGTGCCTTAGAAGAGTTAGAAGCTATTTAGAAAAAGAATCAAAGATTAAAGTGCCAGATCGAGAAAAATGAACAAGAGTCAAAGGAAATGATTGAAGATCTACAAGCACACTTTGAAGAAGCCAAGAAGAATGAAGAAGATCTCACAACACAATTGGAAATAGCAATAAAATATTGTGAAAGGTATGTTATTGAAATTTCCTCTTTAAAAGAAGATATTAAGAAAGCAGTCAGTGATAAAGTAGTCAGTGATTCAAAATTTAAAGATAGCACTAACATGCTGAATAAGATATTGGAAAGTCAAAAAGCATATTCAAATAAGATAAGGATTAGTTTTGAAAAGAAAAAGAGCTATGCTGAAGCTCTTACACAAGAGGAAACAAAAAGGGGAGAAGTGAAGAATACAGAGGACATTTTAAATAGAGAACGTTGGAAAGAATAAAGCTACAAAAGGCAATTAGGTCAGAGATAAACAGACAAGTCTTATTTCTATGGCTATTATTTTTATTGTAATGGATATGGTCAAAAGAAATTAGAATATAGAAAAAGAGCTAGCAATTTTAGAAATAAGGAGAAGAAAAGTCAAGTAGATTCAAGCAGAAGCCACAACTCTTTTGCTCCTCTATCAAGCTTTGATGAAGAGACCATAGTATGCTACAAGTGCAACAACTTTGGACACATAGCTCAATATAGTATAAGTGTGTTTGAGTCAGTCAAAAAGGATCAAAGCTTCAAAGCTCCATTCATCAAAAAGAAGGATTAGAATCTCAAAGCTCCATTCATTAGGGAGAAGGTTCAGACATGTTCATGGTAGAAGAAGCAACATGAAGATTCTATGATGGTTTAGACAGCCCTACAAGTAAGAGGTAAAGATCAGTCATGGTTAATTGATATCCGATTGTCGAGGCACAAGATAGGTGATAAAAGTAAGTTCATTACTCTAAAGAAGATCAATGGTGGTACAGTGAGATTCAGAGATAAAACCACTACCAAGATAGTTAGAAAAGGTACTTTGAGTTTGGATTATGGTATAACTAAGACTAAGAATGTTCTATATGTAAAAGGTCTTATGCATAATCTGTTGAGTGTTAGTCAAATATGTGATCAAGGATACACATTAAGGTTTCATGCTAAAGGTTGTGAGATTAGAAGAAAAGATTCAAATGAGTTGATTGCAGATGCTCAAAGGATAGGGAACAATGTATATGTTTTGTCAGATATCTTCTCAAAAGCACAATCAAAGGATACATTCAAAGATCGGTGAGAGGAGTTGCAAGTAATTACTATTACTTCCTACCATTGATGTTCAACATCAAGTGAGGGGGAGCTAAATGTTAGCTCCAATTAGGCCCTTTGCCATTGATGTCAAAGGGGGAGAATTATAGGTGTAGGTATAGGTGCAAAAATTAGGTACAGGGAATAGGTACAGGTTACTAGAGTAAGGGGGAGTTACTATATGGTTTTAGATGACAGTATGTGTAGGTGACAAGATGTGGTGGTTTCAGGATTGAGCTTGCCATCAATGACAAAGGGGGAGATTGTTGGAAATATTGTCATTGATGTCAAAGGTTTAACATTATTGGTGATAAAGGCCCCATTACATTAAATGTTGTTTGTAATAAATATATCTTGGCTAATATGAGACAAAAAAAGGGCCCATGGAGAAGTCAAAGAGCCATGGGGTAAAGACAAAATAAGGATGGGATGCATTTTCCCATGAAGAGTCATCTTGGGGAATGCCAAGAGTCACCAAGTGAAGACAAAAGAGTAAGGGCACAATTTCTCATGAAGGGACACTTTTAGGAATACGAAAAGTCACCAAAGATAAGGACAAAAGTGGGAAGGACATTTTTGATCATGAAGGGTCACCACATGACTTTTCAAAGGCTTGAATATGAAGGGTCATCCAAGATTGGTGCCATTTTCCATGAGGATTGAAGGGTCACAAAGGGGGAAGGCCAAAGTTCATTTGGAAAGCTATAAATAAAGGCTTGAGAAGCCATTTGTAAATATGGTTGAGAGAGGTTGATTTGATATTGTAATATCTAGCTTAGAAGAGTAATTGTGAGAGATGAATATGATTTGTATTTGTTATATCTAGCTTAGAAGAGCAAAGGTGAGAGAGAGGAAGGAGATGTTGTATTGATCTATCATTTGTTGAGATAGCAACATTAAGAGATAGGTGTGTGGTATACACGAAGGGGTTGGTGCTCATGAATTGTTGCTAGGTTGGTTCTTGGAAAAGGGGTTGGTGCTCCTATGGGTTCGTGCTCACAAATAGTAGCCAGTTTGGTGCTTGGTAAAGGGGTTTGAAGCTCTTGTGGGTTGGTGCTCATGAATTGTAGCTGAGGTTGGTACTTGGCAAAGGGGTATGGTGGTCCTATGGGTTTGTTCTCATGAATATACTTGAGATTGTTCTCTATGGTTTTTCCCACATTGGGTTTCCATGTTATATCTAGTGTCTCTCTCTATCTTGTGCGATGATTATTGTTTGAGTTTTATTACATATCTTGAATGTTTGATTAAGTGGAATTTAATAAAGGGAAAGTTTTATTAGATACTGATTCACCCCCTCTCAATATATTCCATGCTTAACAAATGAGAGTGCAAGAAGGTACACAAGGTGTAGGAGCAACCTATACAGAGATAAGGGTACATAAGAACCCTTAATAGAGTACAAGTGTTATTGTGCTCAAAGTGGAGGATGCACTGAAGGAAGCATTGAGAACACTAGTTTTTTATAAAGTAAAGGATTGGTTCACAACAAAAACATTGAGTTATTTTGGTGTAATTTTCCATATATAGTGGTGTGTGATGGATATAAGATAACATTTATCCTTGGATGCAATGCAAAATAATCCTAAGGAAGGAGAGGCTCCAAAGGACATTTAACCAAGAGAAAATACCTTGAAGGAAACACCCAAAGAAGAAACAATGAGAGATGTTGCAAAAGGAAAAGAGTTTCCTAGAAATCAACTAAGATTTTTTTAATGCAACATAAAAAATAGTGAGGTGCATGGGTCTAAAAGTTTGCCAAAGGAAATAGAGGCATTGGTGTAAGCACCAACTGAATAGAGATTGAGTAATAATGCAAATAACATTGTGTCTATGGATGATGAAGGCAAAAGAGAAGTTGTACAGGTGTAATTCAAGCATTGTGGTAGAAATTTTCCTAAATCATTAGGGGAAGAAGAGAAAGAGGTAGAAAATAATAGTGGAACCTAAGTTGTCCTAAAGATAATAGAGCATTGCACCTTGTAGAGACACGTAAAGGGATGGAAAAGTGGGCATAACTCCATAAAAGGCATCTAAAGATGCGTGAAGAAATAAAAAGAGTTGACATATAGATAACAAAAATAAGACATTATTTGCACATGACATGGATGAGCTTCGACGAGGAATTAGCCAAAATCAACCTGATACCAATCAAAGGAACACAATTTTCATTATAGTGAAGGAAAAGGAGTCACTACTGATTGGGATCAAGGTAGAAGGACATGAGTTTAAAACTAATTAGGAATAACACATGAAGTTTATATCAGTCCAAGAACATAGAGAAAAGTGTGTGATAAAAGAGGAAGATGTAATATCCCCTTCCAATAGAGATATATGAAAGACACAAAACTCTGATACCAAAGACCAAAGCTCTGATACCACTGTAATATCCCCTTCCAATAGAGATATATGAAAGACACAAAACTCTGATACCAAAGACCAAAGCTCTGATACCACTGTAATATCCCCTTCAAACAGGAAATATAGCAACACAAAAAATCTGAACCTAGATATAATCGCTGTTGAATAAATTCAGAAAGATCACAATAATATAGTCTCTTAATAACAAATTACAGATTGTGTCACTTGTCCTTCTAAATTATTACAATTGCAGTCCTCTAATATGCATATAAATATGAAATACAGTCTTGAAAACCCTGGCTTTGAAAATCTGGAAGTGCAAATTGAATTCTGGAAAGTCTCGGCCCTTCTGTGTCGACACACAGTCGCCGTCGTCGGTTGATATATCGCCGACGTCGGTATCTGTCGGTCGGCTTTCTGCCGACGTCGGTCTTCAGTCGACTGATGTCGGTCACTGAAACCCTCTGTCTGCCGAGGTCGGTTCCTGAGCTGATCTGTACGGGCCTGTACGGCCGCCAATTACGCACAACTTCCCTGTTTTCAACCCCTAATCCGAAATATACTTTTCTAGCACAGAAGATCTCTAGCTGTATAATTTATTGAATCAAAACTAAATAAAGAAATACCTGGAATATCTGTAATAACTTCTGTATGAAGTTATCTCTCAAACCTGAAATTCTGTGATAACTTCTGGATGAAGTTATCTCACACTTTGGCAATAGATCAGCTGATATTCCACAGCCTCTTAATTGCACACACTGAAGAGGGAACGTTCTCCAATACAAATGGAATCCTTGAACCCTAGGCTCAGTCTTCACAGAAGAAATTCTCCAAAATCAATATCAATAATCAATAGCATAATCAACAATGGCCTCCATGAGAAACCCTTATACCCTCAAAAGATGTGCTTGCCCTAATTAGGGTTTTCTTAAATTAGAATTAGGGTTTCTAATTAAAATTAGGCTAAATAATTAATATTTGATTAAATCAATCAAATATTAATATCTCCCTCAATACATGTCAGATCGACGAACCGATCGAAGCTAGTGAATCAGGGAGTGATTCCGCACATAACCATACCACAATAAAAGCGCTCCGCTGCATATCAAATATCCCTAAAAAGTAGGAGCTCAGGCCAAATGTGTCTGAAATATCCTGAATGAAAATCAAATGCAGAAATCTTGTGAATCAAAGTCGATCCAAGCTCCATTATGACCCTCTATCCATCCTATTAGCCTACGAAGGTCATATAATAGGCCAATCATCACATCTGTTAATGTCCATGAAAAAGGGGACATGACAGAAGAAGAAAAGAAATAAGATGATGAAAATTTGGCAACAGATGATTTCCAAACTACACAACTAAGTATTACACCTAGATGGTCATCTCAAATGGAGAAGACTCAAAATCCATTGAAGGTAACCTTCAAAGCCTCACTACCAAAGTAAAGAAGAAAGTGATAGAAGATATCCTTTAGCACCGGATGTAAATAAAAATGGCCCTAAGGAAGGAGAGGCTCTAAAGGACCTTTGACCAAGACAAACTTCCCTAAAGGAAGAACCCCAAGAAGAAATAGAAAGAGATATTGTAGAAGGAGAAGAGTTTTATAGAGATCAACTAGGAGTTGTTGAGTGAAGCATAAATAAGAGTGAGGTATTGGGTCCAAAATTGTGCCAAAGGAAATAGAGGCATTGGTGTAAGCACCAATTGAAGAGAGATTGAGTGTCACTACAAAAAACATTATGTCAATTGATGAGGAAGATGAAAGAGAAGTTGCATGGGTGAAATTCAAGCATAAAAACCATGTAAAATATTTATTTCCTTCTAAGGGTACAAATATAGAGAGGCAAAAGAGCATAAGTCTATTTATGGCAAAAATTTTCCTAAAGCATTAGGGGAAGAAGAGAAATATGTAGCAACTTGTAGTGGAACCTAAGTTGTCATAAAGATAATCGAGCATTTCACCATGGAGAGACACACAAAGGGAATAAAAAATGGGCATAAATCCAAAAAATGCATCTAAAGATACATGAAGAGAGGAGAAGAGTCGAATGTAGCTAACAAAAAAAAGACATTATTTGCACATGACAAGGATGAGATACTAAAAGGAATTATCCAAAATCAGCTTGATGCTAATCAAAGGAGTGGAATTATCATTCTACAGAAGGAAAATGAGTCACTACCAATTGGGAGCAAGGTAGGAGGCCATAAGCTTAAAACTAACTAGGAACAATGCTTGAAGGGAATATCAGTCCAAGCACACAGAGTGAAGTGCATGACAAAAGAGGAAGAATAAAAGTAATAAGAGGGTGAAATTTTGATAATAGATAATTTCCAACCTATAAAACTAAGTAGTGCACCTAGAAAGCCATCTCAAATAGAGGAGAATACTTGAAAGTCATGGAAGGTAACCTTCAAATCCTCACTCCCAAAGCAAAGAATAAAGTGTTTCCATGAAAGGTGATGTGTAGGAGGAGCCAACATGGGAGAAATGCGAAGGTTAGAAAGAGCCCTTTGAGAAGATGAAAGATTGGGAGCTACTAATGAACTCAAAAGTTATTAAGGAGAAGGTTGCATAAGATGTAAAGGAAAATAAGGTTATTTCTTGGAAGAAACAATAGATGAGTGAGACTAAGAATAAATATAGTTATAGTGGAGTGAAATGAGTTAAGGAAAAGTAGATATCATTCCACATGAGCCAACAAGATTTCATGAAGGTGTGGAAGGTATAACACCAACTTGCACAAAGATAGGGGCACATAATAACCCTAAGGAGAGCACAGGTGTTCTTGTGATCACAATGGAGTTGTGCTAAAGGAAGGGTTGAGAACCCTATATCCCCATAAAGTAATGAATTTTAGCACACAAACAAGGATAGAGAGGAATGTTAGATCAATTGTGGATATCATTCCATAAGAGATAGTGAGAATGCAAGAAGGTGAATAAGGTGTAGGGGCAGCCTACATAGAGATAAGGATGCTTAAGAAGAACCCTTAAAAGTGCACAAGCTTTATTTTTCTTGAAATGGAAGATGCACCAAAGGAAGGGTTGAGAACACTATATCCCCATAAATCAAAGGATTGGTTCACAACAACAACATAGAGTAATGTTGAATTATTTATATCCAGTGGTATGTGATGGAGATAACATAATATTTAGCCCTAGATGCAAAGCAAAATTATCTTGAGGAAGGAGAGGCTCTAAAGGATCCCTGACCAGGAGAAACTTCCCTGAAGGAAGTACCCAAAGAAGAAAAAGTGAGAGATGTTTTAGAATGAAAAGAGTTGCCTAGAGATCAATTGGGAGTTTTTGAGTGAAGCATAAATAAGAGTGAGGCACATGGATCCAAAATTGTGCCAAAGTAATTATATGCATTGGTACAAGTTCCCAATCAAGATAGATTGACAACCAATGCAAACACCATTGTGTCACTAGATAAGGAAGGTAAAAGAGGAGTGGCATGAGTGAAAATCAAGCACAAAAACCATGCAAAAGATATATGTCCTTAAAAAGACATAGACATAGAGGGGTAAAAGAGTGCAAGTCTATTTGTGGCATAAATTTTCCTAAAGCATTAGGGGAAGAAGAGAAATATGTAGCAACTTGCAGTGGAACCAAAGTTGTTATAAAGACAATATAACAATTATCCATATGTAGAAATGTGTGATGGATAGAAGATAACCTTTAGCCTCAAATGTAAAGAAAAATGAGCCTAAGGAAGGAGAGACTCTAAAGGAACTTTGACCAAGAGAAACTTTCCTAAAGTAAACACCCAAAGAAGAAATAATGAGAGATGTTGCAAAAGGAGAAGAGTTACCTAGAGATAAATTGGGAGTTGTTGAGTGAAACATAAATAAGAGTGAGGTACATGGGTCCAAAAGTGCACCAAAGGCAATAGAGGCATTGGTGCAAGCACCAATTGAAGAGAGATTAAATGCCAATGCAAACACCATTGTGTCAATAGATGAGGAAGGCAAAAGAGAAGTTACATAGGTGAAATTCAAGAACAAAAACCATGCAAAAGAGATGTGGCATTCAAAAGGCATAGACATAGAAGAGGCAAAAGAGTGCAAGTCTATCTATGGTAGACTTTTGCCTAAAACATTAGGGGAAGAAGAGAAAGAGATATCAACTTGTAGTGGAACCTATGTTATCATAAAGATAATAGAGCATTGTGCCATGGAGAGACATGCAAAGGGAAGGAAAAGTGGGTGTAACTCCACAAAAATCATCTAAATTCTACATGTAGCTAAAAAAAATAAGACATTATTTGCATATGACATAGATGATCTATCAAGAGGAATTAGCAAAAATCAGCTTGATGCCAATCAAAGGTGTGTAATTTTCATTGCACAGAAGGAAAAGGAGTCACTACCAATTAGGATCAAGGAAAGAGGCCATCACCTTAAAACTAACTAGGAACAATTCTTAAAGGGGATATCAGTCCAAGAACATAGAGAAAAGTGTGCAATAAAAGAGGAAGAATAAAATAAATAAGAGGGTGAAAATTTTTCAACATATAATTTACAAGCTACATAACCAAGTAGTGCACCTAAAAGGCCATCTCAAATGGAGGAGAAGACTTGAAAGCCATTGAAGATAACCTTCAAAGCCTCACTCCCAAAGAAAATAAGAAAGTTTTTTCATCAAATGTGATGCACAATAAGAACCAACATGGGAACAATGTGGAGGTGAGAAAGAGCCCTTCAAGAAGATGAAAGAGTGGGAGCTAATGCTGATCTCAAAAAGAATTGAGAAGAATGGATAAACAAGATGCATAATAAGTAGAGGAAAAGAAGTTTATTTCATGGAAACAATGATAGAAGAGTGAAACTAAGAATAAAACCAATTTTAGTGGAGTGAAAAGAGTGAATGAAAAGTGGATATCATTCCACATGAGCCATCAAGAGTACATGAAGGTGTGGAAGGTATACCACCAATATGCACAAAGATAAGGGCATATAAGAAGAACCTTAAAGAAAGCATAGGTGTTCTTGTGCTCACAATGGAAGATGCACCAAAGGAAGCGTTGAGAAACTTATATCTCCAATGGATTGTAGCATAATAAAAATGATAGAGAGGGATGTTAGAACAATTGTGGATATCAATCCACAAGAGCTAGCAAGAGTGAAAGAAGGTGCACAAGGTGTAAGAGTAGCCTCCATAGAGATAAAGGTGTATAAGAAGAACCCTTAAGTGATCTCAAGTGTTAATTTGATTGAAGTGGAAGATGCACTGAAGGAAGTGTTGTGAACACTAGATCCCCATAAATCAAAGGATTGGTTCACAACAACAACATAGAATAAGGCTAGAGCAATTGTCCATATGTAATAGTGTGTGATGGATTGAATATAACCTTTATCCCTTGATACAAAGTAAAATTAGCCTAAGGAGAGGCTCTAAAGGACCTTTGACTAAGAGAAATTTTCCTAAAGGAAGCACCCAAAGAAGAAATAGTGAGAGATGTTACAGAAGGAAAAAAGTTTCCTAGAGATCAACTAGGATTTTTTGAGTGAAGAACAAATAGGAATGAGGTGCATGGGTCCAAAAGTGCACCAAAGGAAAAAGAGGCATTGGTTCAAATACCAACTGAAGAGATATTGAGTACCAATGCAAACAACATTATGTCAATGGATGAGGAAGGTGAAAGAGAAGTTGCATGGGTGAAATTCAATCACAACAACCATGCAAAAGAGATGCTTCCTTCCAAAATCACAAATATAGATATGAAAAAGAGTGTAAGTTTATTTGTGGAAAAAAATTTCCTAAAGCATTAGGGCAAGAAGAGAAAGAGGAAAAAACTTGTAGTAGAACCTAAGTTGTCATAAAGACAATAGAGCATTCCATCATGAAAAGACACCCAAAGGGAAGGAAAAGTGGGCATAACTCCATAAGAGACATCTGAAGATGCATGAGTAGAGGAAAATATTTGACATGTAGCTAACAAAAACAAAACATTGTTTGCACATGACATGGATGAGCTATCAAGATGAATAAGCCAAAATCACCCTGATGCCAATCAAAAGAGTATAATTTTCATTAATCAGAAGGAAAAACAGTAACTATAGATTCAAATCAAGGCATAAGTCCATCAACTTAAAACTTACTAGGAAGAATGCTTTGTAGTGGATATCAGTCCAAGCACATAGAGCAAAGTGCGTGACAAAAGAGGGAAAAATTAATAAAAGAGTGAAAACTTTGTAATAGATAATTTCTAAAATATAGAACCAAGTAGTGCACCTAGAATGCCATCTCAAATTGAGGAAAAGACTCAAAATCCATTGAAGGTAACCTTCAAAGCCTCGCTCCTGAAGTAAATAAGAAAGTGTTGCCATGAAATGTGATGCACAGGAGGAGCCAACATGGGAGTAATGCAGAGGTTAGAAAGAGCCCTTTGAGAAGATGAAAGAGTGGGAGCTAATGTTGATCTTAGAAGGCATTAAGGAGAATGTTGCATAAAGAAGATGCATAATAAGTAGATTAAAATAAGCTTATTGCAAGGAAACAATACTAGAAAAGTGAAACTAGAAATAAACTTAGTTGTAGTAGAGTGAAATGAGTGAAGTAAAATTGGATATCATTCCACATGAGCCAACAAGAGTGCATGAAGGTATGGAAGGTATAGCCCCACTATGCACATAGATAGGAGCACATATGAAGAACCCTAAAGAGAGCATAGGTGCTCTTGTGCTCACAGTGGAGGATGTGCCAAAGGAAGGGTTGAGAACCCTATATCACCTTAAAGTAATGGATTGTAGCACAACAACAACAACAATAGAGAGGGATGTTAGATTAATTTTTGATATCATTTCAAAAGAGCCAATAATAGTGCAAGAAGGTGCACAAGATATAGAAGCAACTTACATAGAGATAAGGACACACAAAAGGAACCCTTAAGAGAGCACAAGTGTTATTGTACTCTAGTGGGGGATACACCAAAGGATGGGTTGAGAACACTAGATCTTTGTTATGTAAATGATTGGCTCACAATAATAACTTAATAGAGTAATGTTGGATTAATTATCCATATGTAGTGGTGTGTGAGAGATAAAATATAACCTCTAGCAATGGGTAAAAAGAAAAATTATCCTAAGGAAGGAGAGTCTCTAAAGGACCTTCGACCAGGAGAAACTTCCCTAAAGGAAACACCCAAAAATGAAATAGCAAGAGATGTTATAGAAGTAGAAGAGTTTCCTAAAGATCAACTAGGAGTTGTTGAGTGAATCATAAATAAGAGTGAGGCACATGGGTCTAAAAGTGTGCCAAAGGAAATAGAAGCATTGGTGCAAACTCCAATTGAAGAGAGATTGAGTGCCACTACAAAAAGCATTGTGTCAATGAATGAGGAAGGTAAAAGAGAAGTTACATAGGTGAAATTCAAACACAATAGCCATGAAAAATAGATGTGTCCTTTAAAAGGCAAAGGCATAGAGAGTCAAAATAGCACAAGTTTATTTGTGGCAAAAATTTGCCTAAATTATTAGGGGAAGAAAAAAAATAGGTAGCAACTTGCAGTAGAACCTAAGTTGTCATAAAGATAATAGAGAATTACACCATGGAGAGATATGAAAAGGGAAGGAAAAGTGGGCATAACTCCACTAAAGGCATCTGATGATGCATGAGGAGAGGAGAAAAGTTGACATGTAGCTAATAAAAACAAGACATTGTTCGCACACAACATGGATGAGTTACCAAAAGAAATTAGAAAAAATCAGCCCAATGCCAATCAAAGGAGTGGAATTTTCATTCCATGGAAGGAAAGGCGTCACTACCAATTGGGAGCAAGGCAGGAGGCCATCAGCTTTAAAAAATAGGAACAATGCTTGAAGGGGATATTAGTCTAAGCACATAGAGTGAAGTGTCTGACAAACGAAGGAAAGCAATGAGAGGGTGAAATTTTTTTAATAGATAATTTCCAAACTTAAAAACCAAGTAGTGCACCTAGAAGGCCATCTCAAATGGAGGAGAAGACTCAAAATTCATTGAAGGCAACCTTCAAAGTCTCATTCCCAAAGTAAATAAGTATGTGTTTCCATGAAAGATGATGTGTAGGAGAAGCCAACATGGGAGCAATGCATAGGTTAGAATAATCCCTTTGAGAAGATGAAAGAGTGGGAGTGAATGTTGATCTCAAAAGGAATTCAAGAAAAGGAAATAAAAAGAAGATGCATAAGAAGTAGAGGAATAAAATGTTATTTCATGGAAACCACAATAGAGGAGCGAAACCAAGAATTCAAACAACATTGTGTCAATGGATGAAGAAGGAAAAGAGAAGTTACATGAGTGAAATTCAAGCACAACCATGCAAAAGAGATGTGTCCTTCAAAAGGCACATACATAGAGGGACAAAAGAGCATGAGTTTATTTGTGGTAAAAATTTACCTAAATCATTAAGAGAAGAATAGAAAGAGCTAGAAAATTGTAGTGGAACCTAAGTTATCATAAAGATAATAGACCATTATACCATGGAGAGACACGCAATGGGAAGGAAAAGTGGGCATAAATCCACAAAAGAAATTTTAAGATGCATGAGGAGAAGAGAAGAGTCTACAAGTAGCTAATAAAAAAAAGACATTGTTTGCATATGACATGGATGAGCTACCAAGAGGAATTAGCAAAAATCCTCTCGATGCTAATCAAAGAAGTGAAATTTTCATTACATGAAAGGAAAAGGCTTCACTACCAATTGGGAGAAAGGAAGAATGCCATCATCTTAAAACTAACTAGGAATAATACTTGAAGGGGATATCATTCCAAGCATACATAGAAAAGTGCATGAAAAAAGAGGAAGAAGAAAAGTAATAACATGGAAAAATTTGGCAATAGATAATTTCCAAACTACACAACTAAGTAGTGCACCTAGAAGGCCATATAAAATGGAGAAGACTCTAAATCCATTGAAGGCAACCTTCAAATACTTGATCCTATAGTAAAGAAGAGAGTGTTACCATGAAAGGAGATGCACAAGAGGAGCCAACATGGGAGTAATGTGGAGGTTAGAAAGAGCCCTTTGAGAAGATGAAAGAGTGGGAGCTAATGTTGATCTCGAAAGGCATTAAGGAGAAGTTTTCTTCAAGAAGATGCATAAAAATTAGAGGAAAAGAAGGATATTTCATGGAATTTAAAATAGACGAGCGAAACCAAGAATAAACCTATTTGTAGTGTAGTGAAATGAGTTAGGGAAAAGTGGATATCATTCCTCATGAGTTAAAAAGAGTGCATGGAGTGAAAGTTATAGAACTAGTCTGCACAAAGACATGGGTACATAAGAACCCTAAAGATAACATAGGTGTTTTTGTGTTCATAGTGGAAGATGCACCAAAATAAGGGTTTAGAACCCTAGATGCCCATAAAGTAATGGATTGTATCATAACAACAATGATAAAGAGGGATGTTACAATAATTATGGATATCATTCCACAATATCCAAAAAGAGCACAAGAAGGTACAAAGGGTGTAGGATTAACATGTATGGAGATAAGTTCATACAAGAAGAAACCTTAATAGAGCACAAGTGTTATTATGCTCGAATTAGAGGATGCATCGAAGGAAGGGTTGAGAACACTAGATCCCCATAAAGTAAATGATTGGTTCACAATAATAGCATAGAGTAATTTTGGATAAATTTTCCATATGTAATGGTGTGTGATGAATATAAGATAAAATTTAGCCATGGATGTAAATAAAAACAAGCCTGAGGAAGGAGAGGCTCTAAAGGACCTTTGACTAGGAGAAACTTCCTTAAAGAAATCACCCAAAGAAGAAACAACAAGAGATGTTGTAAATGGAGAAGAGTTACTTAGAGATCAACTGGGAGTTATTGAGTGAAACATAAATAAGATTGAGGTTCAAGGGTCCAAAAGTGTACCAAAGGAAATAGAGGCATTGGTGCAAGCACCGACTGAAGAGAGATTCAGTACCAATGTAAAAAACATTATGTCAATAGATGAGGAAGGTGAAATATAAGTTGCATAGGTGAAATTAAATCACAATAGCCATGCCAAAGAGATGTGTCCTTCAAAATTCAAAGACATAGAGATGCAAAAGAGTGCAAGTCTATTTATGGCAAAAATTTTCCTAAAGCATTAGGGGAAGAATAGAAAGAGGTAGTAACTTGTAGTGGAACCTAAGTTGTCATAAAGATAATAGAGCATTTGAATATGGAGATATAGGCAAAGGAAAGGAAAAGTGGGCATAAATACAAAAAAGGCATTTGGAGATGCATAAGGAGAGGAGAAAAGTCTACATATAGCCACTAAAAACAAGACATTATCTGCACACAACATGCATGAGCTACCGAGAGGAATTAGCCAAAATCAACTTGATGCCAATCAAAGGTGTTCCATTTTCATTACAAGGAAGGAAAAGGATTCACCACCAATTGGGAGCAAGGCAATAGTCCATCACCTTAACAATAAATAGGAATAATGGTTGAAGGGGATATCAATCTAAGCACATAGAGTGAAGTATGTGATAAAAGAGGAAGAAGAAAAGTAATAAGAGGGTAAACATTTGGAAACATATAATTTAAAAACTACAAAAACAAGTAGTGCACCCAAAATTCCATCTCAAATGGAGGAGAAGACTCAAAATCCATTGAAGGTAACCTTCAAAGGCTCATTCCCAAAGAGAAGATGAAAGTGTTGCCATGAAAGGTGATGCACAAGAGGAGCCAACATGGGAACAATGTGGAGGTCAGAAAGATCCCTTTAAGAAGATGAAAGAGTGGGAGCTAATGTTGATCTTAGAAGGCATTGAGGAGAAGGTTGCATAAATACTATACATAAGAAGTAGAGGAAAATAAGGCTATTTCATGGAAACAACAATAGAGGAGCGAAATCAAGAATAAAACTAGTTCTAGTGGAGTGAAAAGAGTGAAGGAAAAGTGGATAACATTCCACATGAGTCATCAAGAGTACATGAAGGTTTTGAAGGTATATCACCAGTCTACACAAAGATAGTATCATATAAGAAGAAACCTAAAGAGAGCACATGTGTTCTTGTGCTCACAATGGAGGATGTGCCAAAGGAAGGGTTGAGAACCCTATATCCCCATAAAGTAATGGATTGATGCATAATAACAATGATAGAGAGGGTTGTTACTAAAATTATGTATATCATTCCATAAGAGCTAGTAAGAGTGCATGAAGGTACATAAGGTGTAGGAGTAACCTGCATAGAGATAAGGGAACACAAGAAGGACCCTTAAGAGAGCACACGTGTTATTATGCTCAAAGTTGAGGATGCACTAAATGCAGTGTCAAGAATACAAGATCCCAATAAAGTAAAGGATTGGTTCACAACAAAAACAACATAGACTAATGTTGGAGCAATTATCCATATGTAGTGGTGTGTGATGGATAGAAGATATTTAGCCCTAGATACAAAGAAAAATGAGCTTGAGGGAGGAAAAGCTATAAAGGACCTTCGACCAAGATAAAATTCCTTGTAATGAAGCACCCAAAGAATAAATAATGAGAGATTTTGTAAAAAGAGAAGAGTTACCTAGAGATCAAATGGGAGTTGTTGAATGAAGCATAAATAAGAGTGAGGCACATGCATCCAAAAGTGCACCAAAGGTAGTAAAGGCATTGGTGCAAGCACAAAATGAAAAGAGATTGAGTGCCAATGTAAACAAAATTATGTCAATGGATGAGGAAGGTGAAAGAGAAGTTACACGAGTGAAATCCAAACACAATAACCATGTAAAAGAGATGTGTCCTTCGAAAGATAAAGACAAAGAGAGGAAAAATAGAGAAAGTCTTTTTACGGTGCAAAGATAGGGGAATATAATAAGAATGCTAAAGAGATCACATGTGTTCTCATGCTCACATTGGAGGATGCACCAAATTAAGGGTTGAGAACCCTATATCCCTATATAGTAATGGATGGTAGCATAATAAAAATGATAGAGAGAGATGTTAGAGCAATTGTGGATATCATTCCTCAAGAGATAGCAAGAGCATAAAAAGGTGCACAAGGTGTAGGAGAAACCTCCACAAATATAAGGGGACACAAGAATAACCCTTAAGTGAGAACAAGTGTTATTGTTCTTGAATTAGAGGATGCACTAAAGGAAAATGTTGTGAATAATAGATCCCCATAAAGTAAAGGATTAGCTAACAATAATAACATAGAATAGTGATGAAATTATCCATATGAAATGGTGTGTGATGGATAGATGATAACCTTTAGCCTTGGATATAAATTAAATTAACCTAGAGGAAGGAGAGGATCTAAAGGAATTTTGACTAGGAAAAACTTCCCTAAAATAAGCACCCAAAGAATAAATAGTGAGAGATGTTGAAAAAGGAAAAGAGTTGGCTAGATATCAACTAGGAGTTGTTTAGTGAAGCATAAATAAGACTGAGGTGCATGGGTCCCAATGTGTGCCAAAGGAAATAAAGGCATTGGTGTAAGCACCAACTAAAGAGAGATTGAGTGCTAATGCAAACAACATTGTGTTAATAAATGAGGAAGGTGAAAGAGAATTTGTGCAAGTGATATTCAAGCACAACAACCAAGTAAAAGAGATGTTTCCTTCCAAAGGCATAGATATTAAGAGGAAAAAGTGTGTATGTCTATTTGTGGAAATTTTTTTCCTAAAACATTAGGAGAAGAAGAGGAAAATGTAGCAACTTGTAGTGGAACCTAAGTTGTGATAAAGACAATATAAGATTATGACATGGAGATAAATGTAAAGGGAAGGAAAAGTGGGAATAACTCTATAAAAAGCATCTAAAGATGCATGAGAGGAGAAGAGTCGACATGTAGCTAACAAAAACAAGATATTGTTTGTACATGACATGAATGAGCTACTGAGAGGAATTAGCCAAAATCAGCCCGATGTCAATCAAAAAAGTGGAATTTTCATTACACAAAAGGAAAAGGAGTCACTAACAATTTGAAGCAAGGTAGAAAGCCATCAACTTAAAACTAACTAAGAATAATGCTTGAAGAGGATATTAGTCCAAGCACACAGAGTTAAGTGCATGACAAAAGAGGAAGAAGAAAATCAATAAGAGGGTAAAAATTTGGCAACAGATAATTGCCAAAGTACAAAACCAAGAGGTACATCGAGAAGGCTAGATCAAATAGAAGAGAATAATTGAAAGCCATTGAGTGTAACCTTCAAAGCCTAGCTCCCAAAATAAGAAAGTGTTGTGATGAAAGGCAATGCATAGGAGGTGCTAACATGGGAGAAATGTGGAGGTCAAAAAGAGCTCTTTAAGAAGATGAAAGAGTGGGAGCTAATGCTAATCTCAGAAGACATTGAGGAGAAGGTTGCATAAAAAGTAAATGAATAAAAGGTTATTTCATGGAAGTAATAATAAAAGAGCAATAACAAAAATAAACCTTGTTGCAGTAGAGTAAAATGAGAGAAGGAAAAGAGGATATCATTTCACATAAGCTAGCAAAAATGCATGAAGGTGTGGAAGGTATAGCACCAGCCTACAAAACGATAGGATCTCATAAGAACCCTAAATATAGAACAAGTGTTCTTTTACTCATAGTGAAAGATGCACCAAAGGAAGGGTTGATAACCTTATATCCCCATAAAGTAATAGATTTTAGCACAATAATAATGATATATAGGGATGTTAGAGAAATTGTGGATATCATCCCACAAGAGCCAATGAGAGCAGAAGAAGGTTCACAAGGTGTAGGAGCATCCTGTAGAAAGATAAGGGTGCACAAGAAGTGAAACTAAGAGAGCACAGGTTTTATTATGTTTGAAGTGGATGATGCACTAAAGGAAGGGTTAAGAACACTAGATCCCCATAAAGCAAAGGATTGGTTCACAACAAAAATATAGAGTAATTCTAGATAAATTATCCATATGCAACAATGTGTGATGGATAGAAGATAACTT
This sequence comes from Torreya grandis, assembly GCA_037957365.1. NCBI lineage: Eukaryota > Viridiplantae > Streptophyta > Pinopsida > Cupressales > Taxaceae > Torreya > Torreya grandis. Next base: position 60,745 of record JARHVA010003106.1, on the reverse strand, counting down.
TTAGCCATGAATGCAAAAAAAAAGAGCCTGAGGAAGGAGAGGCTTTGAAGGACCTTCAAATATGAGAGACTTCCCTAAAGGAACCACCAAAAGAATAAATAATGAGATATGTTATAGAAGGAGAGGAGTTTCCTAGAGATCAACTAGGAGTTGTTGATTGAAGTATAAATATGAGTGAGGTGAATGGGTCCAAAATTGTGCCAAAGGAAATAGAGGTGTTGGTGTAAGCACCAGCTGAAGAGAGATTGAGCACCAATGCAAACAACATTATGTCAATGGATGAGGATGGTGAAAGATAAGTTACACGGGTAAAATTCAAGCACAAAAACCATGTAAAAGAGATATGTCCTTCAAAATTCAAAGACATAGAGAGACAAAAGAGCATAAGTTTATTTTTGGTATAAATTTTCCTAAAGCATCGAGGGAAGAGGAAAAATAGGTAGTAACTTACAATGGAACCTAAGTAGTCATAGAGATAATAGAGAATTGCACCATGGAGAGACATGCAAAGGGAAGGAAAAGTGGGTATAACTCCACAAAAGGCATCTAAATATGCATGAGGAGAAGATAAGAGTTGACATATAGATAACAAAAACAAGACATTGTTTGCACACAACATGGATGAGCTACTGAAAGAAATTAGCCAAAATTAGGCCAATGCCAATCAAAGGAATGAAATTTTCATTCCATGGAAATAAAATGAGTCACTACCAATTTGGAGCAAGGTAGGAGGCCATCAGCTAAAAACTAACTAGGAACAATGCTTGAAGTGGATATTAGTCCAAACACAAAGAGTGAAGTGCATGACAAAAGAGGAAAAGGAAGAGCAATAAGACAATACAAATTTGGCAAAAAATAATTTCCAAACTAAAAAACCAAGTAGTGCACCTAGAAGGCCATCTCAAATGGAGGAGAGGACTCAAAATCCATTAAAGGTAACCTTTAAAGCCTCACTCCAAAAGTAAAGAAGAAAGTGTTACCATGAAATGTGATGCATAGGACAAGCTAACATGGGAGAAATGTGGAGGTTAGAAAGAGAACTTTGAGAAGATGAAAGAGTGGGAGCTAATGCTAAACTTAGAAGGCATTGAGGAGAAGACTGTATAAATAAGATGCATAAGAAGTAGAGGAAAAGAAGGTTATTTCATAGAAGAAAAAATAGAGGAGTGAAACTAGGAATAAACCTAGTTATAGTAGAGTGAAATGAGTGAAGGAGAACTAGATATCATTCCACATGAGTTAGCAAGAGTGCATGAAGGTGTGGGAGGTATAGCCCTAGTCTACACAAAGAAAAGGGCACATAAGAAGAACCCTAAAGAGAGCATAGGTGTTCTTATTCTCATAGTGGAGGATGTGGCAAAGGAAGGGTTTAGAACCCTATATCCCCATAACATAATGGATTGTCACACAACAACAATGATAGAGAGGGATGTTAGAGCAGTTGTGGATATCATTCTACAAGAGCTAGGAAGAGCACAAGAAGATGCACAAAGATATAAGAGAAACTTACCTAGAGATAAGGACACACAAAAAGAACCCTTAAGAGAGCACAAGTGTTAATATGCTCAAGTGGGGTATGCACCAAAGGATGGATAGAGAACACTAGATCCCCATCAAGTAAAGGATTGGTTCACAATAAAAATAACATAGATTAATGTTGGGGTAATTATCCATATGAAATGGTGTGTGAGAGATAGAAGATAACCTTTAGTATTAGATTCAAAGAAAAATGACCCTAAGGAAGGAGAGGCTCTAAAGAACCTTCAACTAGGAGAAACTTCCTTGAAGGAAGCACCCAAAGAAGAAATAACAAGAGATGTTGTAGAAGGAGAAGAGTTAACTAAAGATCAATGGGGAGTTGTTGAGTGAATCATAAATAAAAGTGAGGCACATGGTTCCAAAAGTGAAATAAATTAAATAGAAGCATCGGTACAAGAACCAACTAAAGAGACATTGAGCACCACTACAAACAACATTATGTCAATGGATGAGGAAGGCGAAGGAGAAATTACATGGGTGAAATTCAAGCACAAAATCCATGCAAAAGAGATGTTTCCTTTGAAAGTCAAATGCATAGAGAGGCAAAAGAGCACAAGTTTATTTGTTATAAAAAATTTATTAAAACATTATGGAAGAAGAGAAACAGGTAGCAACTTGTAGTGGAAACTAAGTTGTCATAAAGTAGAACCACAGTTGAGGGAGACAGAGGAGGAGAAATGTATAGAGTCACAAGTTATTATGACAACCCTACAAATATGCTACCTAGAACTCTAAGATATGGAGTTACTCATGATGGTCCTCTATGGATAGTTTTTACTAGGGATATGGAGATAAAGCTTGAGATTCCCCTCTTTTGTACAAGCCATAAGTCTATCGACACAAGGGGGTAAATGTTCACATCAATAACAGGCCCTACATCTGCCTATTAAATTTTTCATGGCTTAAACATCCATGACTATAAGCCAAGCATAAATGGTAAGTGGTAACCTTCTATTGTTAGAATCCATGAGCCTTCAATGGATGGAAACATAGGATGAAGATGTTATTTCTGTTATCTCATCACGACATATTATATGGATTGATCATTGATGATAATGCACTCTCTAGTTGTGTAGATGGGCTTGTAGATATCATGCTTTTTTCCACTCATACATAGTAGCAAGTACTAGAAATGGTATCAAGTACAATGGTTGGGTCCTCCTTTGTCTTCTAGATATAATCACGTAAAGGTGAGGTCACATGACAATCAGGGTTCCTCTTTCTCACTGACATCATATCATGAGATAACATCATTTTATGATGTTTTCCAATCAATTAACATTTGAAAATATGATTCAAATAATGTGATATATTCATTTTATTAATTAATACATCATAAATAAGCTTATTAACATATTTTGTTGTAGTCATAAAGACAGGGTTTACAACAAAGGAAAGCCCTAACCCAGTAACAAGTAAATACACACATAGAAAAAAAACTCAAATATTTATATAAACAATAATTTTTTATCTCACAAGCTACATGTCATGCTTCATTAAAAACTACCAAATGCAAGCATATACTAGCTATTACAATGAATTTTTCTTAGATCTCCTTTTATCACTCTCTCATTGAACTTTCAAATGAATAAGGCAATCCTCTTGATCTTGATATCTCCTCACGTACCTCTTCCTTACTCTATATGAATTTATATACCCTTTCCCAAATGTTACATGTTAGTTCATATCCATGCATGTTCATGCAAGTTACCACACTTCCCAAATACAATTGTCTTTCACTCTAACTCATATATAATGGACACATTCCTTCCTATCTATCTCCAAGAGTCTCATTGTCAATGGTCATATTTTGAACCTTTATGAAAATTATTTCATCTATGCGCTAACCTTCCTAAATCCATTTGCATCAATATTTCTTTGTAACTATTTGACATCCTTCATCAACCTATGCATCATGCACACAAGTTGGTACATCCTAGTCCTAACTTGTTTCTTTTATTACCCTTTCCTTTGCACACAATAACATCTACATGAATGGACCAACTTAAATTTTACACAATCAAACCCTTGAGTGCCATAGTAAGTGAACTCCTTTGGGCAATCTCATGCAAGTATTGATTTCTTGCTCTAAAATCCATGTGCACTTCTCTTATGAATAATTCTTGTACATTAGACAACCCTCTATACCAACTCTCTCTATAGATATTTTCTTAGAGTTAAAACTTGTTGAAACCTACCTCAACTGACTTCAATACCTTGCACAACCATTCTACTACATTTTTGTGCACTCCCACATGAATTTGAAACATCTCATAAATCTTAGAATAGTTTAAATCTATGCATGTTTTCAAAAAAATACAACCTATTCTAGATAACCCATGGTGTTGGTTTGTGTTGAAGACATGTCATAGGACATTAGAGATTGACATTGGAAGGTTATTATTGATGTTTCTATACATACCAGAATAATACAACAATGTAGTCCATAAAAATGTGTAGATATTTAATATTTTAAGTTGCATTATAAAGGTGCATATTCCAAAATCAAAGTACAAGTCTATGTTCTAAAGCTAATTTCTCAACCAAGAGCACCACCTCAAAAAAAAGAGTACCAAGGTTGGTGGTTTTACTATTGTTTTTAGTTCATGGATTAAAAAAAAAATAGTTTATGAACTTTAAAATTGTACAAAACTCAAAAAAACCCTTTTTTTCTAAATCCACCATTTCCTATCTCAAAACTACCTATAAAATAAATCATTTGCTTTAGATTATCTCAAAAACCACTTATTTGCCAAACTCATGGTATTTGGTAGGAAGGTGGTTTTCATTAAAAATCAATATTTTTAAGCCTTTAAATTTATTTTTTATCTTCTATAAACTTGATATGATGCATACACAAGATGGTATGATTTTGTTTTATCAAAGAAGAGGTGTGAGGTTTAATTACCCTAAAATAACTTTTAGTAGAATTTTATTTTCTGCTATCTTTGGAAATTCTGCTAAATTTAGTCATAACTAGGTAAATTTAGATAGAAAAGTCTTTTAAAAAAACTCAAAAGAATACAATTTAATTTTTATTATATTGTACATTTCACTTACATTTTTTTTTTCATTTTATTTCATAAAATCACGTGTTAAACTCAAACATAGCATTCGATAAAAGTTATGCCTCCAACTCATGTTTACAAGTAAAGCCATTATGTTTGGGTTACTACATAAATAGCATAATATAGATACAAAAATGAAATATAAGAATTAAACCTATAAATAATCAATCAGTAATAAGGGAACATGTACTCATATCCATCTCTCCATTACCTGTTTGTTATAATCGAAAGGCATAAATCTTAAAGGTGGAATTTCCAAGTATATAAAGAAGTTACGCTTGCATATGAAGAATTATATATAATCAAGTGCTAATGATTGGATGAACCCATTTTATTACTATATAGATACCATATAATATATTCTTTCACATATTTTAAAACCTATTTCATGTACTAATGAAAATATAGAAAGGGTGAGCTTCTTTCATGTACTAATGAGTATATAAGAAGGGCACATGTATATAAAGGTATAATATATCAGTCTGATGGTATATATAAAGGGAGATCTAAATACTTAGAGTGATAAGGAACTATTCTATCATCCATAGTCTTGATCACAGTTGTATAAGCACCAAAGTTATTTGTATCAAATTCCTAGTTACTCAAAGGTAAAAATTACTCTACTTGGAAGACAAGGATCACAACTCAACTAGAATTTGAATAAATTTGGCTTAATGTTTATGAATCCTATACCCAACATGCATCCAACATTGACCATAAACATATATATGACAAATCCAATCAAAAGCAAAATTTATCATAATGTGTGGGGTATCAGATGAAGGGCAACCACACATCCATGAAACCAAAAAAATAAAAGAAGATTGGGACAAACAATATATGAGGCCAAAAAAGATATTACTATTTTACATCTATAAATACAACTTCACTGTCTCAAATTGAGATTGGGTGAAAAATTAGAGGTTTTTCTTAGACATGTTATAACATTAAGGGCATCATTCCAATCCTTAGGTGAAACAGTCTCATATGACTCTCTTATACCCATTATTTTGAGAGCTTTGCCACCCTCATACAAAATATTTATGACTACGTTAACTGTCATATAACAAACCAAGTTTTGAAAATTGGTAAATATGTTTAAATTAGAAGATTATTTTAGTACTCAAGAATAAGAACATTTTCTCACTTCTTTGAAAGACAATAAACCCATCAAGTCTTCAAATCCATCATCAAAATAGAGTCCTTTGCAGAATATACAAAGAATTAAATCACAAAAATAATGTCTCATTTGTGGTCATAAGGGATATAAACTCAAATATTTTTGCCATAATACATTACAAAAGGGTTATTCAAGTTGTCAAAGGCCCACTATCCAACAGTTATCCCCAGTAAGTAAAATTGAATCACATGGATATAAATAACAAATCTGGTAGAAGAAAACAAAGCACATGGTAATATTTCTAACATGAAGAAAATGATGAAGATGAAAACTTCTTGTACTCTATTAATTTCCATAAATAATCATGATAAATTGATATTTGGTGTGTTGATTCAGGTGCAACATAACACATGATAGGATGAAAAGACTAGTTTTTCACTTTTAAGGACACACCCAATAATAATAATGTTTCTTTGGGTAATGGTACATCATACAATGTACAAGGAACCAACAACCTTGCTTTTCCTCTTGGTACATAAACTTGTATAATCACAAATGTATTATATGGAATTGGGTTAACCAAGAATCTCTTATCAGTCAGTCAACTCTTAGACCACAATCTAAAGATTGAATGATCTAGAAATCCAAGTTATAAAAAACCTTTATAGTCTACTTCGATCAGATTTAAAATAAAATCAAATATTTTAATTTCAAATTTTCCCTTTACAAAATTAATTTATAAAACTTCCATAATTTAATAAAGGAAATTGAAATGATTTCTGATCATAGAGAGGAAATTAAAAACAATATATAACACAAAATATTTGTTTATGGGGTTCACCAAATGGCTAAGTCCTTAGGTCCACTATATGAGTGTTATGATCTTATTAAAACTCTTTGAGACAAATAAAAAAAATCTCACTAAGTAAATAATTTATTTCTATACCAAATATCTATCTTTGCAACAAAATACACCTCTCAGAGGTTTTGCTACCTCTATATCTAAATATCTTTGTCTGCACTTTCCTCTGTATAAATCCACTTCTTCTCTACCAAAATCCTCTTACTTCCCCTATAAAATAACCTATAGTTATATATTTATCAATACTATTTGGCATTGGCTAGGCAATAACAAATTTCCCTAGGGTACTAATAATTTTCTCAAATTGGGATTTTTCCCATTTTGACAACATGGTGTTGGCTTTCTGGAATTTCCTGCTGCCTATATTTGGTTTTGCTCTACAACTGATTAAAACTAAAATCCTAAAATAGAATTTAACATCATTCATGTATAGTTGAGGGTGGATAATGGTGTATAAATAGCACCAAAGGTGATCCATGCTATCATAAATAACAAATAATTAAACTCCCCCACATATTAATAGGTAATTTGTTGAATAATCTTTGCCAGCTAGAAACTCTTTACCGTCAATGTTTTTGCATACCATATCTATAAAAAAATCTTCCAGAACCTTTAAATAATTAAATTACCACATATTTTCCAATGTAGTAATGATCATAATTATTCCCACTTGAATGTAAAAATAATGTGTTGCATATAATTCTTTAAAAAGATTCCACACCAAGTGCATGCCAAGATTCATTAAGCCAAGAACTATAGTAACACCAAGATCAAGAACAATATTTACATTTCTTGATTAATTCAAGATTACCACGTGATAAAACAAGAATCAAGATTCCAATGCATAAAGACTTGAGTTCCATTAAACATGCAATGCTTCTTTCGAAGAAAATATTACCACATTGAAATTGTTTTATGCATAAAGTGTCAATGCCATACTTGCCACGTAACTTATTTAAAGAATATTACCCCACATTTAACTTTGGCATTAAAAATCAGAAGCCCATGCCATTAAAAACATGTTCCCACATAAAATATTTTAAAAATATTTATATGCATGGAGTCAAAATTAAGAGATATACAGATTCTTTTTTAAATAAAGATTTAAATATGCATGTTTTAATAAAGACTATCACCTTTCTTCTAAAGATAATCTTTATAAAATGGCACTGATTTATTTAAAATAAAAGATATCTATTAAAATCTTAATAGAAATATATTTATTAATTATTAATAAATATATTAAAATATATAAAGATTAATTTAAATATCTTAATAAAAATATATTTATTAATAAATTATATATATATTATAATATATCTTATTGGTAGAAATTTTTCAAAATTAATTATAAACATTGTGGGTGGAGGTGTGGCATTATTGGCCAGATAATGCCCCACCTACATTCACAACAATAATTAAATATTGCCATTATTGATCAGAATCATTGGGTAAAAATTCCTAGATCATTCCTCCCCACTGAGAGATTTTGGACCTCTAAAATTTGAATTTAATTATCAACCAGATGAGGGTATGTTTCCTGCATTTTATTGACTTCCATCCATTTTTCCTTATTTGGATGCAGCCCTTTCAAAACCACATGAAAATATTTTGTATCACCCCTTTGTGTAGTTCTAATTTTCTTGTCAATAATAACATCTTCTTGTAACTCATGAAGAGACTCAGGTGAAAAATCATCAACATTAGGAATTTTAATACCCTCATCTTGATCCATGATCATAGGAGGTTCATAAAATATAAAGTTTTCCACATTAACCATTGAATAAATGTGTATATAAGAAGGTAAATCCAATTGAAAAACATTTATACCAATCTTTTCCAAAATCCTAAAAAGACCATCCCTCGTTGGTTTTAATTTTTTACCTTCACCTTTCAGTCTTTCTTTGTTGATGTGAAGCCAAACCTAATCATCAACTTTGAATTGATGATCAACTCTATGTCTATGATGCCTATCCTTATATTGAGTTTGGCTCTTCTCCAATTGTTCTTGAACAACTTTTTGAATCATTTGAATCCTCTAAATGAACTTTTTAGCCTTCTTAAGATCACTGTTTCCATTCACCACTAAGTTAGATTATTTTTAAAAAGAAATGTCCAAAAGAGAGATAGGAAAATAACCAAAACAAGTCTCAAAAGGAGACTTTAAAGTAGAATAATATAAAGCATGGTTGTAAGAATGGTGCATATAATATAAATGTTCATCCCCTAGTTTAGGATGTTTACCACAATACCCCTTAAGTAAATGTACCACTATTCGGTTGACCACTTTTATTTATCCATCAGTTTTTGGATGAAAGGTTATGATTTTTTTTATCTTAGTATCCATTAAGTCCCATAGAGTTGACCAAAACTCACTAATAAATTGAGCATCATGATCTGATATAATAGAAGTGGGTAACCCAAAATGGATCCAAACATTATTGAAGAATAAATGTGTAGTATCCTCACTTGTAACCTATTTAGTATAAGGAACCAAAATACAAATGTTGTTGAACCTATCGACAACAACATACAAACAATCATGTTTTCTTCATGACATAGGTAAACCTCCTAATAAATCCATAGAAATAATTTCCCAAGGATGGTTAGGAATAGGAAGAGGTGTATACAATCCTAACTTTTGGCTGATAGGTTTACTGATGGAAAAAATAATGTGACCTTTAATATATTTAGATATATTTTCTATCATATGAGGCCAATAGAAATATCTTTGTAACTATTCAACTATTTTATCAATGCCAAAATAACCTAAAACAAGAGAAAGTGTGTGATTCTCTAATCATGTGAACTATTTTATCCTGTGGAATACATATTTTTTCAAGATGATATAACATTTTGTTATGCACATGATAGTCAAATGCTTCTACTGATTTACCATTTATCAAATCTTCATAAACATTCTTAAAATCAACATCTCTAGCATATTGTTCCTTATAACTTTCATTAATAAAAGGACTATGTTGCAAAATAGTAGATGCTACAATAGGAGTTCTAGAAAGCATATCTATAACCTTATTATGTGTTCCCTTTTTGTACCTTATAACAAGATGGAGCTATTGAAAAAATCCCATCCATCTAAAGTGTCATGATTATTGTAGCTTGGATTGTGATTGAAGGTATTGCAAAGGCTAATGATCCATATGGATGATTCTCTCTTTGCCCATCAAATAGTGTTTCCACTTTTTCACACTCTGCACCAAAGCATACAAGTCTTTATCATAAGTAGGATAATTTTTAACTGTACTTGTAAATATTTATAAATGAAAACACATCAATTTTTAGTTTTGAATTAATATTACCCCCATTACATACCCACTAGAATTAGTTTTTATTTCAAAATATTGTTGTAAATCCATAAGTGCAAGAATTGGGGTTGTACTTATCTTTTCTTTCAAGGTATTAAAATATTTTTCATGCTTTCCTCCCTATTGAAAAACCTTCTTAACACTTATTAAATCATGTAAATGAGATGCAATATAAGATAAGTTAGCACTAAATTTTCTCCAAAATTTAACTGCTCTGAGAAATTTTCTAACTTCTATTGCATTATTAGGATTTGGTCAATATACTATGGCTAAAAATTTTGCAGGGTCTATTTTTAGTGAGCCATTCCCTACAACATATCCTAAGTAGACCAAAGATGTTTTTGTAAATTCACATTTTGACATCTTAAGGAAAACTTTTTCCTTTTTCAAAGTATCTAAGACTTTTCTGATGTGTTTAAGATGATCTTCCCATGTGTTGCTAAAAAATAAAATGTCATCCAAGTAAAAAATTATAAAATCATCAAGAAATGGTCTTAACACATCATTCATAACCCACATAAATGTAACAGGTGTATTACAAAGCCCAAAAGTCATAATAAGTAATTCAAAAAGACTTTTCTTAGTTTTGAAAGAGGTTTTCCAACTATCACCATCACTTATTCTTATTTGGTGATAACCACTTCTCACATCTAACTTAGTAAAATACTTTGCATGTGTTAAATGATCTAAAAAATCATCAATATGAGGAAGAGGGTAGCCGTTTTTTACCATGATTTTATTCAAAGCTCAAAAATCCATGCACATCTACCATGTACCATTTTTCTTTGGTACCAATACAATAGGTGAACCACATGGAGAGGTACTTGGTTGAATGACTCCTTTCTCAAGTAACTCCATCACTTTCTTATTTATTTCTTCATTCTATAATACTGACAACCTATACATACCAATATTAGGGAGAGAGGCATCCTACTATAATTGAATCTCATGCTGGATTCCCTCTTAAGGGGTAAACATTGTGGTTCCTAAAAAAAACCATTTAGTTAGAATAATCTTTTCTATTTCAAATTGATGTTTAGGATCACAACTCTCTAAGGTTTTCGATTTTTCACTATCATTGGCTTTCACAATCATGAGAACAAAACTTTTGCTTGAGTTTACAAGTCTTTTCATTTATCCTACAGAGACAAGTGTCAAATTGGTTTTGACATGATGGGATCTTACTATGTAATCAATCCCATCTTTTACAAGCACATATTTATTATCTTTTCTATAAAAGATTGCCTTTCTATCATATAAGTAAGAACTTACAAAAATAAATCTATAGATGTCCAAAGGAACTACATCTAGCTCTACTTCATCAATGAATTTAGAAGTAATAGCAAACTTCAAGGTGCATGTTTTTGTGACCTATACTTTTGCATCATCACACACCCATCCTAAAGGATAAGGTTTTGGATGTGATTTAGTTTTAAGTCCTAACTTTTTAACAACTTCTTCATAAATAAGATTAGCTTGTAATCCACTATCAAAAAGAGTAGGTATTTTAGTATGCTTAGATATGACTCTTATGTGGAAAATCTCATTTCTTTTTCTTTGAGAATCTTCAAATTTAGTTTTAGAAGATGAAGCAATAATAGAAGGTTTAGGGTTAGAAGAGGAATAAGTTGAATCTTGTAGATCCATAGCAGTCACTTTTGTCTCATCACCAGAATTTGATCCCAAGTTTTTTTAGATTATAGCAATAGCTTTCTTTTCCTTTTTATTCTAGAATCTCTTTGGCTTGAGTTTTGGATGGAGTTTCCAACACTTAGCCTCATCATTATTCTTCTTGTAGTGATTAAAAAAAGGTTTTCCTTCCTCTTTCTTAACAATGTAAGTAGACTTACCCTTACTATTTCCTTTATCTTTTCCTTTATTTTCAACTAGATTGTGAGATTTCTTTCCATAGCCTTCCTTGGTCATCTTACCCCTATATTCCATATGGGTAGCTTGAACACAGACTTCATCAAGGTTAGAAGGATTAAACATGATAATAGTATGTGTTAAATAACTATTCAAACCTCAAATATACTTCAATAATGTTTCTAAACTGTACAAAGGAATGCCTAACATTAATGCCTTATTTCTAAACTCCTGAGTATAATCTTACACACTTTGATCTTTATTTTATCTTAATTTTTTGCTAATGCATAGTATCTTGTTGCATATAACCCAAAGGATAAAATTACTTTCTCAACTTAGAAACAAAATCATTCTAGGAAGAGATTAACTTACCATGTTGCTTGAGATCTTCTTGAATCTTACCCTCCCACTAGATGAGTGTTGTGCCACTCATAAAAAGAGTATCCAACTAAATCTTGGCTTCCTCACTAAGAATGTTTTGAATCTTAAAATATATCTCAATTTTATTGACCTAGTTATCCAATTTCTCTACATTGAACTCACCATTATAAATTGTCAAATCAAATTTAACATCTAATTTCAAATGTGGGATAGTTTTACTATCTGCAAAAGAGGAGGCCTTCTTGGAAGATGAAGGTGAAAGAGGAATTTATTCTCTTTCATCTTGATATTCCTTTGATTATTTCCCCTTTTTGTGTTCCTCATAATTTATTCAACCATATTTTTTATGTTGAGGAAGGCATGCTAAAATTCCACCTCAGACATATCTACTCCCATACTTGATTTTTGGCTTGCATGTATTGCACCCATTTCAAGATCAAACTCTACAAGTTCCCCTTCACCACATCTTAATCAAGACCTAGTTAACATACAAGACTATTGCAATTTCCAAACAATGTGTTAAATGTCCTTGATCATAGGCTCTAATACCAAACTAATCTAAAAATCTAAGTTATAAAAAACTTTTATAGTCTACTTGCATCAGAAAATAAATAAATCAAAATATTTTGATTTCTAATTTCCCCTTTTAATAAATCTAAAAAATTAATTTATAAAACTTCCCTAATTTAATAAAGGAAATTGAAAGGATTTATGATCATAAAGAGGAAATTAAAAACAAAATATAACACAAAAGATTTGTTTACGAGGTTCACCATATGGTTACATCTCGGGATCCACTCTATGAGTGTTTCAATCTTATTAAAACTCTTTAAGATTGATTACAAAAATATCTCTAAGTAAATAATTTATTTTTGTATCAGATATCTATTTGTATAATAAAATAAACCTCCTAGAGGTTTTGCTACCTCTGTATTCAGATATCTCTATCTGTAATTTCCCCTATGCAAATCTACTATTTCTCTACCAAAATCCTCTTACTGCCCCTGTAAAATAACCTATAGTTATATATTTTTAAATTCTATTTGGCATTGGCTAGGCAATAAAAAATTTCCTCAGGTACTAACAATTTCCCTAAATTAGGGTTTTTCTCATTTTGATAGCATAGTGTTGGCTCTATGGGACTTCTTACTACCTGTATTTGGTTTTGCTCTAAAATTGATCAAAACCAAAATTCCAAAATAGAATTCAACATCATTTGCATATAGCTAAGCATGAATAATGGCATATAATTAGCACTAAAGCTAATCGACACTATCATAAATAATAAATAATTAAACTTCCCCATATATTAATAGCTAATATATTGAATAATCTTTGCCATCTATAAACCCTTTTTCATCAATGTTTCTATATACCATATCTATCAAAAATCTTCCAAAACCTTTAAAGAATTAAATTACCACATATTTTCCAATGTAGTAATAATAATTATTCTCACTTGAATTTAGAAACAATGCATTACATATGATTCTTTAAAAAGATTCCATGCTAAGTGCATGCCAAGATTCCTTAAGCCAAGAATTGTATTGGCACCAAGATCAAGAACAAGATTTGCATTTCTTGATTAATTCAAGATTACCACATGATAAAACAAGAATCAATATTCCAACACATAAATACTTGATTTCCATTAAAAATGTAACACTTCTTGCCAAGAAAATATTACCATGCCAAAAATGTTTCATGCAAAAAGGTTCAATGCCATACTTTCCATGTAAGTTATTTAAATAATAATTCCCCACATTTAGCTTTGGCATTAAAACTTATAAGTCCATGCCATTAAAAACACATGCCCACAAAATCTTTTAAAAAGATTTATATGCATGGAGTTAAAAATAAGAGATGCACAGATTCTTTTTTTAATAAAGATTTAAATATGCATGTTTTAATAAAGACTCACCTTTCTTTTAAAGATAATCTTTATAAAATGGCACGAATGTTTTTAAAACAAAATATATTTATTAAAATCTTAATAAAAATATATAAAAATATATTTATTAATTCTTAATAAATATATTAAAATATATAAAGATTAATTTAAATATCTTAATAAAAATATATTTATTAATAAATAATAAATATATTAAAATATATCTTATTGGTAGCAATTTTTCAAAATTAATTATAAACTTTGTGGGTGGAGGTATGGCATTATTGGCTAGATAATCCCCACCTACATTCACAAAAATAATTAAATATTGCCATTATTGATTGAAATCATGGGGTGGAAATCCCCTGGATCATTAATTTGAATATAAAGGTAGAAATAAAATGTGTTTGATTAGAGATAAATCCAAAAACTCAAAACACTTTGCATGAGCATCCAATGTGATTCGATTGTTCCATTTAGATTTCATTTAAAAAAATAATCAAGCACTTGTTGCAAAGGGCACAAACTCAACACAATTGTGGCACAAAATATTTGGTCACATTAGTTTTGATTATCTCAATATGCTCTATTATTTTGACATGGTAAGAGGGTTAAAACCTCTTTAAAAAGGTACAAGCAAATTTCAAAATTACTTAGCATGCAAATAACATAGAGCTCCTATTTAAAAAACTACATATTGATCCCATGGAAAAATTGATTTGGTACAACTAATCTATGTGAACCGATGACACTTAGTCATGTTGGATTTAAGTATGTCATGCTTTTGTTGATGATTTATCCATAAAAATGTGGGTTTACTATCTAAAAATAAAAATTCAAGCCTTTCAAACTTTCAAAAAAATTATAGTTATTGTTAAAACAAAGACTGATTAGAAAATTAAAACCCTCCACTTAGATCTTGGGGGTAATTCACCAATAATGAATTCAATTTTTTTTTACAATAAAATGGCATTCATCATCAAATGGCACCTCCAAATACACCACAATAAAATTATGTTTCTCAACAAATAAATTGTATTATCATGAAAATAACATGATCTATGCTACATCCTTTAAGCTTGACAAAGGCATTTTGGGTAGAAGCAGTCAAACCATAGTATATCCTCTTAACAAAGTTTTCACTATAGCTCTTGATGGGGTAACACCATAAAAAGCTTGGTCAGAGTGAAATCCATATATAACACATCTTTGCATTTTTGGATGTCAATCAAGTATGCACATTCCAAAAAATGAGAGGACTAAACATCACAAGAAAATAGAAAACTATATTTTCTTATGGTATAATGAATAAACACTTACCTATAAAATAATGTATCCACTAGTAGGGACATTGAGTTTTTTGAAAAGAAATAAGCATAAATTACTTCTACAAGCTTGTCTAACTCCATATAAAATGTAGAAGATGGGAATCCCCTAGATGAAGAGAGTAATGGGATCAATGGTTCATCTACACCACTCATAGGTGCCACTCAATATATTCTTATATATTATATAAGTACATTAAAATATCATAAACTGAATGGTGTTATAAATACTTCTTCTACTAGAATAAGGACTCATTGTATGTCTTGAGGAGAGATCAATTTGGACTTAATGAGTATAATTGTTAAATATGTTAAGCCCTCTATAGTTCAGGAAACCCTATAGTCAAAACCTTGGAAAGATGTCATGGATACACAATATAACTCATTGATAAAGAATAAATCATGGCATCTAGTAGAACATACACTAGGAAAGAATCCAATCATATGTAAATGGATCTTCAAAATAAAGTGCAAAGTAGATGGCAGTCTCAACAAGCACAAGGCAAGGTTGGTTGTAAATGGGTATACTCAAAAAGAAGGCATTGATTATGAGGTGACATTCGATCCCACAATTAAGATCAAATTTATTAGGATGGTTTTTTCTCTAGCTACATAGTTTGGTTGGAAATTTCATAAAATAGACATAAAAAGTGTCTTTTTTAATGGTGACTTACAAGAAGAAGTATGCATGACTCAACCATAAGGTTTTATCGTACTTAGAAAACAAGATAAAGTTTGTAGACCTATCAAATTAGAAAATGGAGACTTACATGAAGAATTCTACATGACTCAACCAAAAGGTTTTTTCATACTTTGAAAATAAGATAAAGTTTGTAGACCTGTAAAATTAATAAATGGTCTTAAGTAGGCTCCCCAAGCATGGTATATTACAATTGATGAGTATATCTTAAAACATAGATTAAAAAGGAGTCTATATGATCCAAATCTCTACATCAAACAATAAGGTTGGAGATAATCATCATTTTATATATGTTGATGATCTAGTCATCACTAGTAGTTCAATAAAGATTATTGAGTCAACAAATAAAGAGAAAAACTATTCATTTGACATGGCATATCTTGAAATTATACATTATTGTCTTGGTATAGAATTTTGGCAAAGAGAAAATCACATCTTTGTATCTTATCTCAAATATACAAGGATAAAGATCGATAAGTTTTGCATGATGGATTTCAAACCAATTACAAGACTTTAGTTGTCTCAAGTATATCCATCACCATAGGTGAATGCAACTCTATATTGGTAGTTTATAGGGAGTCTCATTAACATAGGGGTGATTAATTTACCATTATTAAATAAATGTAAATGAGTAATTTATTATTATTCATTATAGTAAATCAAATATCTAATTTGTTATTCTAACTATTTATATTTTTCATTTTAATTATATTTTAATTCCCACATTATATTTGGGAATATTATTATTTGTAACCCTATTTCATAGGGATAATCAGATAATGCCTTCCCTATTATATATGGAATTGTTTTGGCATATAGTTATGTATAAATACTTTTTTTATATCTTTTCAAGTTGAACAAATAAAATATTTTTTGTCTGTAAGATTTATCACTAAATTTATAGAGTTGAAAGGTGTAGATCCATCATTGGAGGAGATGCAAATTGAACTCAAAGAGTGTGCATGAGCTGTCAAGAGGCACCCATATATAATTAATACTAGCATGAAGTTAATGTTGAAGGCTAATATGGATCACATGCAAGAAGAAAGTATCATTTACCTAGTCAAAAAGGTGTATTGTGTTAGCCTTATGGTTGTATAATCTAAAAAGTCAGGTGAGATCAAGACATGTGAAGATTATCATGCATTAAATGATGGTTACATCAATGATCCCTTTATAATACCTTTCACTTATGAGGTTATGGAATAAGATGTAGGAAATGAAGTATATTCCTTTATGGATGGATTTAATGGCTATCATCAAATTCCCATCATAGAAAAGGATCAAGTCAAGATGAAATTTACAACTAAATGGGTATATTTTGCATATAAAGTAATTTAATTTGGTCTAATGATATTTTTCATGTAAATAATTAGGTATTGCACATGTGTTAAAGGTTTTGATGTATTTAAATACATCAGCCTTGACATGTGGCTAGAAGAATTACTTATACAACACTGAAAGAGTCTATTCAAACCTAAAATGTCTTACAACCTTGCTAAAATGATCCCCCATATTATTTTATGTATCTCTACCTCATGTAGAATGCACAAGTTCCCAGGGTGATATAAGAGTCCATCATGCAAATAGAAATCTAAAACTGAATTACCATAGAGCAAATTCTAATAGGTATCTATAAAATCCATGTCTAACAGTTATAATTATGACCATGTGCTAAATATATGGTGCTATTCATCAAGTATAGAAAGGTGATCTTAAAAAATTAGATGGTTTAGACAATTTATGATAGGGTTGGTCCTTCCTTCTTATACTTGATGTTTAGGTGTAGCTATTGAAGATAAGAAGACCATTTTTAAAGTCATTCTTGCCACAACTTATTTTGAGTCTACAAAAAATGAATTAGATTGTGATCTGTGTGGATCAAGATCTCCTTTGCCAAGATATGATTCTTGTAATGCTTACATCATTGAACAATGGCATAAATCTCATGATCATAAGCTAGGTACCCTATTATTGATGTGGTAAATATTTTGCTATGGTAAGCAACCAAATGAGTATATTGAGTTGGGACTACTCCAAGTGTGAATTTAGAGGTATCTATCTCAGGTTTAATTAGTAGTTTAAGATCTATTAACATAAGTACTAATGTAGAATAAAGTCTATATTTTAATTATTTGAATGCTTTGTATTATTTGGCTTCTTAGATGAACTTTGCTTTAGCACTACCTTTGATAACTTGGTTCAAAGGCCAAATCACATGAGAAAAACCAAGTATAAATCTCTTGTAAAAAAATTTCATTCCCAAGAAGGTTCAAATCTCTATGAGATTTTTTGGTTGTATGCATTCAAAAAATGACTCAAATATTGGTTTGATCCACATGCACTCCTTATGCATCTAATATGTATCCTAGATACTATATCTCCCATATAGGAAATGAACACGTCTCCATTTTTGCATACAAAATTTGTTTTTGTAAAGTGTCAATCACTTACTCTTTATAGCATAGATGTTCATCCCATATTTTGTTAAAAATTAGGATGTCATCAAGGAAGACTGTAACAAAGATAGTGAATGGCTTAAGAATTTCCTTCATTATCTATATGAATGTAGTTGGTTTAATGGTCAAATCAAAGGGATGACTAACCATTCAAACACACCTTATTTTTCCTTGAAGGTTGTTTCTATGTATCCATAAGTTCAATAGGGACTTGATGATACCTAGACTTAAGATTGATTTTGGTGAATAATTTACATTGTTGGACTAGTCCCTCAAATATTCAATCCTTGAAAGAGGATCACATTTTTTCACTATGATGTTGTTGAGATCCTTTTAATCAATTCACAACCTCCATGTGTCATATTTCTTTGGCATAATCATAATGAGGCTATCAAAAAGGTAATGAATTGGGCCTGATATGTCCTTTATCCATAGGTTCATGGAGTTGTCACTTGATTGATTCATTCTTTAGAACTGATCTATGATATTAAGAGGAATTAGTTATAAGTAGTGCAGGGATAAAATCAATAGTGTGATTTTCCACATAGTGTAAGCACTTCCCTTGGTAGCTAAAACATATCCTTGAATTCTTCCAATGAGTGGCTCAAATTTGAGTTTTTCTACTACTATTACTAGAGGGACTACAGTATGGATTGGTTTCATAAAGACTTTTTTACATTTGGACCTTACCATCAAAATAACAAACTTCTTACTATATGTGACTAGCATCTTACATTTCTTGGTGATGATGAGTGATAACTTAGGGACTACTTTTGCTGTGTGATATCTCTTATTACCAAGATCTATGACAACACATTTGGTATTTTCCCCATAGATTGCATGTCAATTATAAATATATGGTTGACTAATTAAAACATTACATACCTATGAGACATCATAAATGACTATATCATAAAAAGGCTTGATGGTTTACACCAATTTACATTGCTAAGTAACACATTTCTCAAATCTCACACTAAATCATTTGATAGTGTATGGTTGTGAGTAAAGCATCAGTTGAAATTTAAATATGAGAACTAATTTAGTGTAAATCAATTTATTCTATAATCCATTTTCAACAACAAAGTGTATTGGTTGAGTATTAATCCATAATTGAGAATGGAACAATCTTTTTACTTCTTTTAATTCTATAGGGGTAGTAGATATGTTTATGATACCCACTATGGTGATAGGTTCAGAACACCTAATTTGCTTACCTTTCTCCAATGATGTTGTATCTATACATATTACTTAAATTTGTGTAAATAGAGTCTCCCTAGGCACAAAACACCACTTTCTAGCCTTAGATTACATTCTTGATCATTTGACGATTGTTGCTTCCTCTGTGGAGGGTGTTTGGTCTTGTTTATTAGTTTGGAATTTGGCTTAGAAGATTTAAGATATTGCATGGTTTTAGATTTAGAATATTTTTTCTTAGTCTTAACCTTGGCCTTTGCTTCAAACTTGCAAGCAAACCTGTAGGATTCTCTAATTAAATATATTTCTAAGAAATATATATTTGATTGGATATGTGGTCTCAAGATCAACCTATACTTTAAAACAAGGTTTTGGTTTTAATCTTGAATCTTGAGTTTGGACAACAAAGTTTGAAAGGTATCTATTTATTGTTACACATGTTGTTCCTTGCCTTGGGCATAGCTAAGAGAACTTGATGTATTTTCATCATAGTTTTTTTATAGGATAATAGGTTTCTTTGAGTGTTTCTATGAAACCATTTTATGTGTGTATAGATGTGTCTAGGTTAACTTCATATTCATGATTCTTATGTGAAGTGTAGTAGTTTTCCCATAATTTATTTACAGATAATGATTTTTTTAGAAGAGAAAATGTAATATTTATTTTATTAGAGAATTGACTAACTACTTAATATTAATAGATAAGTTTAAGTCAGTTATCTCATGTATCTACATCTATTTTAACTTCAAAATAAGGATTTATAGATCTACTTTTAATTTTTATGGAGTTTTACCACCAAATGGCTAGAGAAGTAACGAGAAGTGATCAATGGTACTTGCTCAGTCATGTACATGACATTCTTCCAAATATTTTGTTCTCTTTGTAATGTATCCCCTGTCATCTTATAGAAAATTTATGAAGTTGGCATCAAATATTTATCTCCTATTTGAGGACATTAAATAAGGTTTAATTAAGGGTCTTAAATATCGATTCCTAACCTCATGTAATTAGAGTTCATATGAGTCAACATATAAACAAAGACAAAGTCAGATATAATAAATACCACTTGGAAATGATTGGTGTGTATGATTTGATACCACATATATAAGGCCCAAAAGGAGATCCATTGGATAACCTACATAAATGGATTTAATATGGTTATAAACAAAAATGAATTTATGAATGATAGAGAATATGAAAATACAATGCATTCAAAGAACAAAGAACATAATAATTAATTGACAATTAATGTAGAACTGTAATAATAACATTTTCTTATCTAAGAAATTAGATGTTTGGTGTCTATGTACTTAAAAAACTCATTCCTTTTGGTCTCTATATATAAAAATAATATAAGTATACAATATTATACAAAAAAGGAAGATGAAGCATCAATTGAACCATTACAACAGTGGGTAACAATCACTTCATAACTAAAGAGTGTGGTGACATCACTTGATATCATTACTAATGAGTTAGGTGCTACAATACTGACACTATAAGAGCTATGTGATAATGTATAAGTGCAAATGGATCTAACAAATTAGCATGTAGGTGTATAGCCTATTGCCACTACTACTGATTTTATCATAATCTTATATGTGCAATAGTGTTAATCTTCAATAATACCTAGTCATCCATATCCTTTTGGATCAGGGTACCTCTTATTGATGAGAAATTGATTCTCTTAAAAGTCATTTCAATATGGATAAAGCCAATGGACATGCTAAGCAACATACATAATGATTTTTGTGAACTTGAAAAAAAATTCCCAGCTTCTACGATATTGTTGATGAAATGACAAAGGTCATAAACACATGGTTAACCTGCGTTTCAAATCTAGTGATTTAGAAATATGATGAAATATTTGTTACTCGGTTCTATAACTATGTTATTAATTTTCAAATTGAATAAATCACATAAGGAATGAAGTACTATTGTGTAGACTAAGAGGGAATGAACCCTAGAAGTGGGCATATTTTTAAAGGAAAGTCTTCATAATTAAAACATAATATATTTTCACATTGTAATTTTGTAATATTCTATGCTTATTATTTGGAAATAATCACATATCCTAAATATAAAATATTAGAAATTCCAAATTCACATTTAAAGTCTTATACAAAGAGTGTTTGTTGCCCCAAAATTCCCAACACTATGTCCAAATGTTGAAGATGTTCCTCCCATGTTTTATTATACACTAGGATGTCATCAAAGAAGACCAATGCAAACTTCCTTAAGTGTTTCCTAAAGACATTATTCATATAATATTTGAAATTTATTGGAATATTATTTTAAAAAATTGAAAATTTTAGAGGAATGCTTGGTCTAATAAAGGATGATATAATAATATTGTATATATTTGTTATTATCTTAGGTGTCTTTTGCCTCATTTAGTAATTTATTTTTCATTCCCATAGGAATATGAATAATCTCTTTGGGAATGTGAAGTGAAAAAACATTTTATCTTATATATTTCTAAGTTTTTTCTTCCAAATTTAATGTGAACACAATTTTGGCTTGCACCAATAATTATTAAATCATGGACTTGATCCTAGTATTTTTTCTTTTGTCATATCCTTGTTGGTTGTGTGGGATTGAGTTATTGGTAGAGTTACCTACATCTTAAAAAATGATAGAGAGGTTAGGTATTATGAAAGAGAAAATAAAAAGGGTCAAGAATAATAAATATAAGGGTTTGATTAGCCAGGTCACAAAGATATGGATGACCAAGATCATGTTTGGCTTGAGAAATTTGCTCAAAACCAAGAGGGTATGACTGATATGATCACTAACTTTAATCAACTATGCATGGCATAAGTGTAAATCATCCTCCAAATGGTGAGGGGAGTGATCTAGGAACCAACAATAACCCTCCTCCTACATAAAAGGCAATCATTGGAGTTTTAACTAGGCCTTTCTAGCCTAACTTCATATGTAAATAAGAAGTCATTCTTGAGGTGGAGTTTCATCATCCAATGATGGATGATATCATTACCAATTATGAATAATACATGAATTTTTTGAGTGAAGTCAAGGGGGAAATGTCCCTCACTAAATTCATGCAACTGAGGAGAAATAAAGAGGGACCTCAGACTGATCATATCCCTTAGTATAATTAGAAGGATCTTCAACACATAATGGGAAAGGTTACTCTATCTACATTTGATGGATCTACCAAGAAATCCATTTGATCTTGGATCTAAAAGTTGGATACATACCTTTCCCTCTGACCTATGATGGAAGATGAAGCCATCAAATTTACTAATTTACATCTTGATGGCACAACACATGAGTGGTGGTACTTTAGTCACATAAGGGCACAACCTAATCCACTCTTATGATGAGTTCAATATGAGGTTGATAGAAAGGTTTGATATGGCTAATCTATAATTCTATTCCTTATTGACATCAAAAGAAACTATTATGTTGAGGGTTTTAACAAAAGGAGATGTCAAAAGAAATAGGGAATGAGATTAGAAGTAAAAAGCTATGCTTCACTTTTAAGGAACCATGGGAGCCTTGACATAGATGTCTTGGGCATGGTCAAGTTAATTTGAGGTGATATCAGATGTTGAATCAAAATTAGAAGAGTTTGAATATGAAATTGAAGAAAATGAACTAGAACGAAAAAGAAAAGAGGAATAAAATACTTCAGGAGGCACATTTGCCACACTATTTGGTGCTATTATATATACTCCTTTTAGAGTTTAGGGAGTTTTAGAAGGGAAAAAGGTCATAGTGTTGATTAGCAGTGGGGAAACCCATAATTTTATTGATGAAGGATTGGTAGCAAGGATGGGTTTGAAAGCAAAATATTTCAAGGGATTCAATGTGATTGTAGCTGATGGATACACCCTTCCATATACCAAGAGAATTAAACAACTTAATCCTACTTTGGGGAGACATAAAGTAAGTTATGACTTGTATGTTGTAGGCATAGGAGAAACATATATGGTACTTAGGGTAAAATGGCTAAATTATTAATGAGAATTCACCCCAAATCATCAAACTATGGAGCTAAAGTTTAAAATAGATGGGAAAGAGGTTGTGCTTCAAGGCATGACCAATGGTGCTCCTAGAGTGATCATGACTAAGAGGATGGAAAGATATTTTAATAGAATACTTGTTGCTTGGGAATCCCATTATTGGGTTAACATTACAAATTGATACATAGATAATAAATCCTACCATGTGGTCATTCAGTCTACTTTAGACAAGCATGACACATTATTCAGTGTATACCTCCAGGATTACCACTAGATAGAGGATTTCAGCACATAACTGAGTTGGAATCAGGTTCTAAACCTATATTTATTATTCCTTATATCCATCCAAGAGAATTCAAAGAGTAAATTGATAAGTAAATCAAGGAATTATTAGAGAAGGGACATATCCAACCTAGTTCTAGTTCCTTTACTTCTTCTATTGTTTTGGTATAGATAATACATCAACAACTATATTATCCTTCCATTTGACATAATCAATATAAAATTCATAGGATTGAAGTTTTCTTATCCACTTCTATTGCCTATCACTCAAATTAGTTTGACTGAGAAAATAGTTCATATTATTATGATCTGTTTTGATTACAAACCTACCACAAATCAAATACTATCTAAATTTGGACAAAGCATACATGATTCCCAACATTTATTTATTATAAATGAAGTACTTAGGCTCCACCTATTTGATTTTATAGCTTTCAAAGGCTATAAGATTTGCCTTTTTCACTAAAATAGCACATATACCTTCCCTTGAAGCATCACATTCTAGCATAAAAGGAAAGGAGAAATCTAGAACAATAAGTACCAAGCACAAAATCATACCTCCTTGAATTTATCAAATTG
Source organism: Torreya grandis (assembly GCA_037957365.1). NCBI lineage: Eukaryota > Viridiplantae > Streptophyta > Pinopsida > Cupressales > Taxaceae > Torreya > Torreya grandis. The sequence goes on along the minus strand of JARHVA010003106.1, from coordinate 36,161 downwards.
GGATATTTTAAGCCAGCTGAAAGTCCCCCTTTTGGTCAAATATGTCAACAAAACAACAAGCTGAAAAACTCCCTTGACAAACTTTTTATAATAGATAAACAAACCCAAAAACCCTCTTAAATGTATCATGGTAGTAGGTGGAGGCCAATCCATGATTGCTTGGAATTTTTGTTGATACATATGGACCCCTTGGGAAATAATTACATGTTTTAAATATAAAATTTTTTAAATTCAAAATTCACATTTAGAATCTCATACAAAGAGTGTTTGATGACTTAAAATTTCCAACACTATGTCCAAGTGTTGAAGATGTTCCTCCCATGTTTTAGTATACACTAGGATGTCATCAAAGAAGACCAACACAAACTTCCTTTAGTGTTTCTTAAATACATTATTCATACAATATTGGAAATTTATTGGAATATTATTTAATCCAAATGGCATTACCAAATATTCATGGTGCCCATAGTGACATCTAAAAGTAGACTTTGGACCTCCTCTTCTCTTACCCAAATTTGGTGATATTCGGTCCTCAAGCCAATCCTGGAAAAGTAGATGGCCTCATTTAGCTCATAAATTAATTCATAAATCCTAAGTATGGGATACCTATTTTTTAAGATAATTTTGTTCAAAAGGTAATATTTTATGTACATCCTCATAGTTCTATCTTTCTTCTTCACTAAGATAAATGAAGAGGCAAAAGGACTAGAACTAGGCCTTATAAGACCCATATCCAAGTGTTATTTGATGTATTTCTCAATATATTCCTTTTAGACTCTAGGATGTTAGAATCATAATGATTGAGATGGGGGGGGTACTGAATCAGTCTTCAAAACTATTACAACTTTACTTTATCATTTATGAACTATCAAAATAATATAGTGAACTAACAACACGTTAAGAGCCATGAGCATGAGACAAGAGCATAACAAATAGAAAAATTATTTGAGTGGGAAACCTTTGAGGGTAATAAAACCAACTGATGATTCAAATGGAATAAAATCCTATAAGATAAACATCAATATTTAGTGAAGTGTCAACTTCCCTTGGAGCACCAATTCCAACTAGCCAAACACCAACTTGACTAGGATTTAGAAAGCACCCAATTACAAGGAGGCACCAACCCCCTAGATGACTTAGCACCAAATCATCCAACTCAAAATATTTATCTCCTTTTAAAAAAAAAATTTCTCATACAACAAATGGTTATCTCCTTCTTTATATCTTCACACACTCCTACCTTTCTCAAACTCATCTTTAACCTTCTTCTTGACTCGATTAGGCCATATCACCTTGATAATAATCTATAATACCCATATTAAATATTCAATATGGTTTATATTTACCCTAATAATTTTATTAAAGACCTCTTTAATCCCTTCAAAGTTTTATCTCATTCATTTCAACTCTTTTAGAATCTAACTAGACAATTAGGCCTATTAGGCTTTATCTTATACTAGGCTCTTGCTCATACACTCCTTGGTTGGCCATAAAAACTTGAAAATTTATATTTCCATTAAAATTAGACATAGGTCATTTAAAAAACATTAATAAAACATTACAATAGGTCGGTCATAGCACATAGGACCAAAAATCTCTTTTAGGCCTTAAGGAGACCTAATTTAATTAGGCCTTCATTAACACACATTACCTTTGAAGTCCTTAGAACACTTTAAAAATAATAAAATATCATACACCACTAAAATATATCCCTACCAATATCATCTTAGTTCCATGACACCTTTTAGCTCCAACCACCACTTGAAGCATGCCATTATCAATGTTCACAATTGGGTTTGTGCATACCCATTAAGTCTATCTTGAACAATTGAAGTAAAAACACAATTTTGTAAAAAAACCATGGAAAAAATAATATAAATATAAACTTAAATAATTAAACAGTTTTACCAAGTTTATTATACTTCATTACATAGGTTAAAAGGACTCAAACACTTCTTTGCAAGTAGCCCACTAAGAACTGTCAACTAGCCTCAAAACACAGTCATGGAAATAATGACCTAAAACACCTATATAACCACTTTTAGAGACTTAAAATTCATGTATATTATAATATGAGGTCACTATACTATTAAAAAATAGACAGATAATATGGTCAAATGGTAGTATTGGTTTTACAAACCAATTTCATAGTCTTGTATTTTCTTATCTCTTCTGAACTAGATAGGTCAACTTATGAGCACCATTTTCAACTTCTTAAATAATATAAAACACACATATATAAAATTAATATTTATTATAGGTCATTAATAACATCTCCATTTACTTGTATTTATCCCTAATCCATGATAACACATCCCTAATCACCTTCTCACTTCTGCCTAGGTTTCTCACTATTTACATCAATAGGCCTATTAGCGATTGATCAACTTGTAAGTCTAGTTTAGAACAATTGATAGATATAATATGCTCATAAACCACCATGTAAATCAAATACAAGTCTCAATATTTAACCTTCATTCATTTTATAATTTTGACTTGGTCAACTCTAACTGTTACATCAAATCTTTGAGAAATAAGGCCTTTCTTATAGGGTCCACTCACTCACCTAAAAAATAAATCAAACTTGGAGGTGCCTAAGATATTTGGATACATGGTAAAATAACTTAAATATAAATACAAAACCATTATTAAAATTTTATAACAAGATCTTTCACATTGAGTCATTGTTAGGGTTTTAGAGAGGGTTAACAATATTTTTGGTGTTAATGATTATTGATAAAGAATTACCCCTCATTTCCAAAAACAATGCCTGGAGATATTGTTTATGAAAATTATGAATCTCTCCTCAATATCTTAGGTTCACATTCATAGTTTACACATGCCAGTAAACACTTGAAAGTCCTTTTCTGGTTGAGAAACCTTCATTCTATGCACTCAAGAAACTTGAAAACCACTTTTCATGCCTATTTTTGAAAATTTTGATCTTATAATTAATAAACACACCTTTGAGAAACTATCACACCACTAAAAATTATCAGATGTTCATTCTCTCCTTAGAAACTGATCTTGATACCCCACCTGGTCACCATCTCCTTCTTTACTCTCTAGGCCTTGATTTACAAGTCGTATTAGGCTTTGAAACTTACCTTCTAACCACTATCCAAGATATAAACACCTCATATACATGTCATAAAATATCTTACCATGCTAAATAATTACCATAAAATCTTCATATGCCTTGACAATACCTCATAACACCTCATTAGGTTAGACAAATTCTAGAGCTAGTATAGTTGCATGCTAGGTCTGTAGGTCCTACCACTATAGGATCACTTTGAGAGTATCATGAGTGATCCAATGCCTCGTAATAATGATCCAAAAACCTCACATATATTCTTATGAATATATGCATCCATATCACTAGGCCACCAAACTTATATCTTCTCATAAGGTCTCTTTATGTAATGACTAATGTCATGACTAGGCTTCCTGGAACATGACAACTGACCTTGAAACACTTTTTGAAGATATTATAGCTTGATCATGTGTCTTACATGATCCTTAGACAATTTCATACCTCTTAATGATGCTATCAAACAAGAAAATTATTTAATGACCTCATGAACACCTTCTTTAAGAATCTTTGACATTAATGCCAAACATCAACAATAAAAATAATGCTAAACAATCTCCCCCTTTGTCATTGATGGAAAAACATACTATATGTTGATTATTATTATCTTCTTATTCTTATCTTTCTCCCCCTTTGACATAAACAACAAAGTGATGTTTGTAACTCCTTGGATCACACTCCTTTCAATCAAAATACTCAACATACAGGAATTATGAGTTTATGAGACATAACAAAAACATGCCCCCCATCTCCATACATACCTTCTTGTAAAAACTCACTTTTTCTTGGAAATAATGAGCATGATTATCTACCCCTAAGTAATTAACTTTTTAAATGATTTCTAGGGGCAGGAATTACACCCAATTCCTGTCTTAGGTGTTTAAAAGTTACCTTTGGAAGTGGTTTGGTCAAGATGTCTATGATATGATCTTGTGTAGAAACATATTCAAGTTTGACACTTTTTTAATTTACCTACTCTCTTAGAAAATGATACCTGATGGGAATGTCTTTGGTCCTTGAGTGCATAATAGGGTTCTTTGATATGCTTATAACACTTGTATTATCACAATAGATAGGGTTAAGACCATCATTCTCCACCTTATAGTATTTTAGGGTCTATTTAATATATAGGAACTAAGTGAAACATTAATATACTAAAATTTAATCATCCTCAAAAGTGGACAAATCTATCGATGGTTACTTTTTACTTATCCATGAAACTAGGCACTTGCCTAGGAAGAAGGCTCATCCACTGGTACTTTTCTTATCATCTATACTTCCTACCCAATTTGCATTTGTGTAGGTTATCAAATTAAACTCCTCAATTATTAGATACCACAATACATACTCAATAGTCCCATTGAGATACTTAAGTATCCTTTTGACTTCTTGCATATGATTCTCCTTTGGATCTTCTTGAAACCTTCCCACAAGACCTATTACTTGCATGATGTCAGGTCTAGAGGTAGTGTGTATAAAAATACTCTAATCATTGACCTATATGATGTCTGATTGACCTTTGAAGACTCATCTTCCTTACTCAACTTACATCATGTTTTCATGGGTGTACTAACTTCCTTGCAATCTTCCATCTCAAACTTATTCAACAACTCTCTTATGTACTTGGATTATGAGATGAATATACCTTTTTTATATTGAGTGATTTTTAACCCAAGAAAGAATGATAGTTCTCCTAGCATGGATATTTCAAAATCTTTCCCCATCACCTCTATAAATGGCTTTGTCATGTTCTCATTGTTTCCACCAAATATGATGTCATACATATAGATAAATACTATCATTTGATGTTCATCTTTTGTCTTGATGTATATAATATTATTTTTAACTCCTCTTTTGAATCCTTGATCTAACAAATACTTGTCCAACCTAGCATACCAAGATTTAGGAGCTTGATTTAGACCATAAAGATCCTTTTTCAATTTTCAAACATAGTCTTTATCATCTTATAGTGAGAACCCTTTAGGTTGCTCAATGTAAACTTCTTCTTCCAAATACCCATTCAAAAAGGCAAATTTGACATCCATCTAATATATCTTGAGTCTTTTTGAATCCTACATAATATATAAATAATCTAATGGCCTCAAATATTTTTGCTAGTGCAAAGGTCTATTCAAAGTCTACTCCTTCAACTTGTGCATATCCCTTACATACTAATCTAGCCTTGTTCCTAGTGACTTCTCCATCTTCATTCAAATTGTTTATAAACACCTATTTTGTGCCAATGACATTCTTGTCTTTAGGCCTAGGAACTAGTTCCCAAGTCTCCTTCTTCTCTATTTGGTCTAACTCCTCATTCATAAGACCTATCTAAAATTTGTCCTTTATTTATTTTATAAGAATATTAGGTTCAATATTGGATAACAAAGCAACATTATCTTGATTTAGATTACTTACAAGTCTTCTCTTTATTTGCATACATGGATTCTTGTTGCCAATGATTTGATATTTAGGATGATCTCTTTGAATATACCTGCTTCTTCTTCTTCTCCTTCTTCTTCTGCTTCTTCTTCTTCTTCTTCTTCTTCTTCTTCTTCTTCTCCTTCTCCTTCTCCTTCTCCTTCTCCTCCTCCTCCTCCTCCTCCTCCTCCTCCTCCTCCTCCTCCTCCTCCTCCTCCTCCTTCCATCCAATACTACCTCAATATAATGAACTTTCCCTTTTCCAAGGCAATGATGACCTAGTGTCCAAGAATCTTTGTAAGTGAAGCTTAAATTTCTCTTCCTCAACTAATTTATTGAATCCACTTCTTTGTTTATCTTTGGTATATCCCTTTTTTGTCCATTACCTTTTTTGATATGCCTTCTTTGTTGTCCATATGTGGTTATCCTTGGCTACTTAGAAAGTGTAGTCCTAGGCTATCCAAAAGAAGGTGTTCTTTGTTATTTGAAAGACATAAATTTGCCTTTAAGTGATTTTGTTTCAAGATCAAAAGCCTTTTTGATGGATTATTAAATGGAATAAGGGTTGAAAGCCTTGATAAAACCCTTCAAGGGGTCATCCAACCCTTCCAAAAACAAAACCACAAGTCTCATTTTAGAAACATCTAGTACCATAATGGAAACTCTCTAAAAATCACTCACATGTTTTTTGTGTCATATTTTATAACTCCCTAAAATGGACTTTTGAATCAACACTATCAAACATAGAAAATCAACCACTTGTTGAACACATCATAAGAGTGGATGAGGTGTTTCCCTTGTGTGACAAAAACATGGTAACACCACTCATGTGATATGCCCTTAAGATGTAAATTAGAAAAATTGATGGATTCCTCTTCCATTATAGGTCAAGGTTAAAGGCATATATCCACCTTTTGGATCCAAGCTCAATCGGTACTCTTGGTAGATCCATCAAATGTAGATAAAGTGAGCTTTCATGATATGTGTTGAAGATCCCTATGATTATACCGAGGTCTAAGATCAGCCCTAGTTCCCTATTTGTTTGTCTTTAACTACATGAAGTTAGTGAGGGACATTTCCCCCTAGATTTTAGGTGGATGAGTCCTATATTCTTTATAATTAGCAATGATATCATTCATCACTGAAGGATGAAACTCCAACTTAGAAATGGCTTCCTCTCTATGGATGAATTTAGGTTGGAAAGGCCTAGGTAAAGCTCCAATGGTTGTGCTCTATGTAGGAGGGTTATTATTGGTTCTTGAATCACTCCCCTCACCATTGGGAGGAAGGTTTTCACTCATGCCCCACATCATGGGAATAAACTCAACCATCATATTAGTCATACACTCTTGGTTTTAAGAAAATTTATTAAACTGAACATGATCTTGATCATCCATATCTTTGTGACCCAGCTATTCAAACCCTTTTGTTTGTTGTTTTAGACCCTTTTTATTTTATCTTTCATAATACCTAACCTCCTTATCACTATTTGACATGTAGGAAACTCTTCCAATAACTCAATCCCCCACAATTGACAAGGAGGAAGCTTAGATACCACTAAAATATCCCTTTTAGGGCCAATTTTTTTTTTTTTGGAATTTGTAGAAACCCTAACCAAAATTTTAGAATTATGAAAAGATCTACTTAGGCATGAAAATTAAATTCAGACCTCATCGAACCCTCACAAAAACATAAAAAATCAATACATTTATTTAACACATCAAATATAATTTTTTTAATAATTTATAGGTCTAAAATTAGAATAAATTAAAACTAAGTGTATGAATGATGAAACATAATTGTTAACTAGTCAAATAGTTCTCCAATTAAAATATGGCAATATGTGAAAGATGGAAATGTCAATACTAAATTTCATTTGAATTGGCACTATGTGAAATATGGTAATGTCAATACTAAATTTCATTTGAATCAACACTATGTGAAAGATGACAGTCAAATTTCATTATTTCCCTACAACATAACAACTAGAAAACATCTTGACAAAAGTATTTTGATGATAAAAAATTGAAAATTTTAGAGGAATGCTTGTTTTAAAAAATGGGAATGTAAAAATAGTGTATATATTCATTATTATCCTAGGTGTCTTTTTCCTCATTCAATAAGTTATTTTCCATTCACGTAGGAATAGGAAGAGTCTATTAGGGAATGTGAAGTGAATAACCATTTCGGATTATATATTTGTAAGGTTTGTTCTTAAAAATTTAATGTGAACACAATTTTGGCTTGCACCAATAATTATTAAATCACGGACTTGATCATAGACTTGAGAACAACTTAAAGTACTATGGTTAATTTATTTCCCTAACTCTATCCCTTAGTCTACAAGAAATAATGAATAGGATATGGTTCTTCTAATTGGATTAATTATGGAAAGGGGAGATGGAATCATATGAATGGGATTAAAAACATATATGAAGTTCAGATACACCATGATCCCACTCAAGTATGATATTAATTGTGTATGATCTGATACCACTGATCCAAGGCCCAAGAGGAGACATGATAGACAACCTAATTAAATGGATTTAAGAGGGTTATGAATGGAAAAAAATTTATGAATGAAAAAAATATGAAAGTGTAATTCATTCAAATAATAAATAACATAAGAAATAGATGACAACTAATGTATAATTGTAAAATCAGGGTTTTATTATTTGAGAGATCAGACATCTAGTTTCTATGTACTTTATAAATTCATTCTTCTTTATCTCTCTATATAAAAATAATGAAAGTGTACATTATTATAAAATGAAGGAATAGGAAACATTAGTTGAACCATTGCAATAGTTGGTAATAACATATTCATAATTAAAGGGTAAGTTTACAAAATTAGGGGGATAAAAAATGGCCTACCTATGGACATGATTTTCCTGAAATTTAAAAAATCTGAACTTCTGTAGATAATTTGAGATATCTACAATCTAAATTTTAAGATGGTGTAAGAACATGAAATGTATAATTTTGAGTCTAGTTTCCAATTTTATTTTATTTTATTTTATTTTATAAATTTTAAATGGCTAAGTATAACTAGGTCAAACATCTTAAATTTAAAGAGGAACTCCTATTTTTTGAAGAAAATAGAGTAGATATATGCTCGTGTGGTGCACCATTTTTTGAGTAGCGTTTAATATTGTTTTAAATCCTTTGGTGAAATTTTAGATAAGATCATCTAGTTTGTGACTTATAATCTTTTTTATTTTTTCAATGAATACTTTTGATTTTATGAAATTTTCAAGTAAATAGATCCTTAAAACTAACAAAAAATGGATAGTTGCCCATGCAACATGCCTAATTACCTTGAAACAAAATGAAAATCAGTTTTTTTTAATGTGTGTATAATTATTCCTAATTTGTGACCATATATTTTTTTTACACTTGGATCAACTATAAACAAATTACATGAAAATTTATAGGCATGTATGTTTGCGGCATGTAGTGGCCTAAACAAGGTATAGTTAGAAATCAACATAGCTTTAAACCTTAAATTATTTTAAAAATTATAAAAAACATTTTTTTTGAAAGAGGAGAACATGCTTCTCGTAATGATATTAATTTTTTGAATTTTAATATTGAAATTATTAGTGTATTTGGTGATCAAAGTTCAATTTTGTTTTTTTATCAATACTCTCAGACTCAGTTATAGATTGATAGGTCCAAGCCTTTGGCTCGAGAATCCAAGCCATTCCTAAGCCAAAAGGATTGGTTTTAAAATTCAAATTCAAGTGGTGTGATTATATTAATAAATTGATCATGTTATTAACCACGTAAATAATGCAATCATGTTATTAACCACAATTAATAATGTAATCGCATTATATATTCATAAATCCCAAAAATGCATGTTTACTCTTGAGCTTAAATTTTATATATGTTATTGAGATCCTTAATAGTGGTGTTATTTCATGTGAAATGGGAAAGGTACCTAACCTTGGATAGTGAATTAAGGTGTCATGGTATCAAATTAGACTTCAAAAAAATTATGTGTATTTTAATATGTTGACTTGACTACTTATAATTAATTGGTTTTAAGGTGTAACTCATTATACATTTTATGATATAACTGATTTTATCATGAGATGTCAAAAAATGAATTTTTTAAACCTATGGCCAAAACATAGCATTTGGAATACCAATCTAACTATGCATATGAAATAAATTGGGCTATTTTGAGCCCCTTCAACCTAATTGTGTGACTATAAAATGTGATCTTTGGGGGTTGATTAGCTCCAATTTAATTTGCTTAATTGAAGAAAAGAAACATTATTTATTTATATGCAAGTTTTACAAGTATAGAATGTGGTTTCAAGCTCAATATACTTGAATTCATCAGTTAATGAATGAAAATGTTGATTAGTTCAATTGTGGAGGTAATTAGGGTCAAAATGAGCCACATGAACCAATTTTAAATCGTATATGATGTGATTTATAGTGAAATTAACCCTAATATCATGTCATATATAATTAAATAGAGAGTTTATTCATTCAATTGAGGAGGCATTTGAGGCCAATTTGAACCCCTTAAATTGTAAGATATGATTTGGGGTAAAATTAAGTCTGATTCTATCATGAATTGATCCAATTAGTCACTTTATGTAATTATGGGTGTGATTTGGGAAAAATTGATCCCGTAAACCAAAATTATGGCTCAATCGATTATATAATGTATGCAAAATATATGGATTAATTGACCCTACTTTGATCATAAATGCAAACATGAAGGCAATTGTCACAAATAGGTGAAAAAGTAGCTCAAATTTTCTTCAAATACCTTAGTGATTGGACCTTATATTTGATTTATGAAACCTTAAATTCTATACCATTTACCTTAAACTCTTAACCCTATACAATTTACCTTAAACCCTAATCCATAAGCCCTAAACCCTAAACTAATCAATTTAACCCCAATTAACATCATTTATGTAGTAATAATTAGGTTCACATGGATAAACTTGGTCAAAATTGCATCACTCATTACTATAATTGACTTAATTAGATAAAATTATGATGATGTGGGGGCTAATTGAGCCCAAAATCACATTATTTACTCACATATATAGGTTCAAAGAGCTTAAAGTAGCCCCAATTGCCTTCAAAATTGTACCTTATACACCCTAAAACCTATACCCTAAGCCCTAATCCCTAAAATTCCTAATCCCAAAACTCTAAACCATAAATATAAACTCTTTAAAATCCTGAACCAATCATTTTAACCCTAATTAACATCATTTAGACTAAGAATTAAGTTTGGCCTAAATCAAATGAATTATTTCCCTATTTGAGTAATTCACTCAATTTTCATGATTACATTGGGTATAATTACATCCTAAAATCACATTTTATAATCACAAATAAGTCCAAGTGATTTAAATTGTCCTCAATTATCTTTGCTATTGGACCCTGTGTACCCTAAACCCTAAACCTTATAGGTCTTAAAACTCAACCCCTAAACCATAAACCCTATACCCTATATTTTAAACCTTAAACCAATTAGTTTATCACTAATTACCAATATTTAGAGCAATAATTATGTATATGCATTACCTAATTTAGCTTGAATCGCATTACTCATTATCTCAATTAACTAATTGGCTTAATATATGATGATGTGGGGGATAATTGATCCCAAAAACACATTAGATCCTATGTACACCCTAAACCATAAACCCTAAACACTATACCCTAAATTGTGAACCATAAACTTTCCCTATTTACCAATTAATTTATCCCCAATTAACATCCTTTATAGTAAGAATTAGGTTTACATGGCATAGAGTGATTAGAATTTATATACACCCTTAAACCTAAACCCTGTGCCCTAATCCCTAATCCATAAGTTACCTAAAACATAAATTGTAAGCCTTATGCCCTAAAAATGAGCCACATGAACTAATTATAAATCATATATGATGTGATTTGGAGTTAAATTAACCCTAATGTCATGTCATATATAATTAACCATTTGAAGAGTTGATTGATTTAATTGAGGAATTTGAGGTCAATTTGAATCCCTTTAATTGCAAGATATGATTTGGGGTAAAATTAAGTTTGATTCTTTCATAATTGATCCAATTAGTCAATTTATTCAATTAGGGGCATGCTTTGGGTAAAATTGAGCCCCTAAAACAAATTTATGGATTAATCAATTGTATAATGCACGTAACATGTATGGATCAAAAGAGATCAACTTCTAAAAACCTATTATGCAGTGGTTTATGACAGAGATCACAGAGCTAAAAGGTTAGGTTAACTCCCTACAATAGAAAAAACTCAAGGATGAGTCAAATCTTTTCATCCAGGGAGGATAATTTTTTTTAGAGTTTATCATTTAGGGTGGAACTATTAGAACACATAGTGAGAAAATTTATAATAACATAAGTTTTTTAGTGAATTATAGTAAAAATGCTATGTATGAGGGCATACAAAACATTGAAAACATGCAAGTTCACCTTAGTGATATTTTTGATCTCAGTGTCAGTGGTAAAGGGAAGGGAAAGAAGAAGAAGTGATGTGGATATCAGTATGGCATGGACCAAAATAAATTGTTACTCTATATTGATATGAACCTTAAAAAGATGAAATCTTGTTGGGATGATGTTTTTGGTAGTTTATATTTAGACTAGTTTCTTTGGTTTTTCTTTATTGGTTTTGGGTTTATTCTTTAGTTATCTTGAGGCTTGTTTGGTCCTATTTCTTGTTTGGTCATTGGTAGACCATGCTTCCTTTTTTTTTACTTATCCTACGGTCTAGGACCTTAGTTCACAAAATACCCCCTTTAACCTAAATTAAAAAAAAACATGTATGGATCAACTGACCCTACTTTTATCAAAATTACAAATGGAAAGCAATTATCATAAATAGGTAAACAAACAACTCAAATTTTCTTTAATTACCTTAGTGATTGAACCCTATATCCTATACCTTAAACCCTAAACCCTATACCATTTAACTTAAACCCTAAAACATAAGACCTAAACCCCAAACCATTTAGATTATTAACCTTTTAACCCTAAACCAATCAATCTGTCCCTAATTAACATCAGTTATAGTAATAATTAGGTTCACAGGGATCAACTTAGTCAAAATCACATCAATCATTACTACAATTGACTTGATTGGCTCAATCTGTGATGATGTGGGGACTAATTACACCCAAAATCACATTCTGTACTCATAGATCTAGGCTTAAGGAGCTCAAATTTTCCCCAATTACCTTCATGATTATATCATATATCCCCTAAGCCCTAATCCCTAAAGTTCCTAATCCCTAAACTCTAAACTATAAATATAAACTCTTTAAACCCTAAACCAATCATTTTAACCCAAATTAACATCATTTAGACTAAGAATTAAGTTCATAGGGCTTAGTTTGGCCTAAATCACATGAATTATTGCCCCATTTGACTAATTCCCTCAATTTGCATGATGACATGGGGTATAATAACAACCCAAAAACACATTTTATAATCAAAAATAGGTCCAAGTGATTTAAATTATCCTCAATTATCTTTTTTATTAGACCCTATGTACCCTTATAGGTCTTAAACCTTAGGCCCTAAATCATAAAACCTATAACTTATATTTTAAACCATAAACTAATTGTTTTAACACTAATTAAAAACATTTAAAATAATAATTATGTATATACATTACTTAATTTGGCCTGAATCAAATTACTCATTGTCCCAATTAACTAATTGATTCAATTTATGATGATGTGGGGGCTAATTGAGCTCAAAAACAAATTGTACCCTATGTACACCCTAAACAATATATGCATTAAATCATAAACCATAAACACTATATTCTAAATTGTGAACCATAAAATTTCCCTATTTACCAATTAATTTAGCCCTAATTAACATCCTTTGTAGTAAGAATTTGGTTCACATGGCATAAAGAGATTAGACCTTATATACACCCTTAAACCTAAACCCTATGCCCTAATCCCTATTCCATAAGTTCCCTAAAACATAAATTGTAAGCCCTATGCCCTAATTCCCTAATCCCTAAAACTTATGCACTAATTCCCTAATCCTTAATTAGGGTCAAAATGAGCCATATAAAGCAATTATAAATCATATATGATGTGATTTGGAGGGAAATTAATCCTAATGACATGTCATATATAATCAACTATTTGAAGAGTCGATTGATTTAATAAAAGAGGCATTTGAGGCCAATTTCAACCCCTTAAAGAGAAATATATGATTTAGGGTAAAATTAAGTTCAATTATATCATGAATTGATCCAATTAGTTAATTTGTGTAATTAGGGGCATGATTTGGGCAAAATTGAGCCCCTAAACCAAATTTATGGATTAATAAATTGTATAATTTATGCAATATGTATGACTCAATAGAGATCGACCTCTAAAAATATATTATGCAATGATTTATATGAGAGATAATAGATCTAAAAGGTGAGTTTAACTTCCTATAGCAGGAAAACTCAAAGATGAGTTAAATCTTTTTAGCTAAGGAGGATGATAAAAAAATTAGAGTTTATCATTTAAGGTGGAGCTATTAGAATAAGATAATGAGAAACTTTATAATAACATAAGTTTTTTAGTGAATTGTAGTAAAAATACTATGTATGAGGGCATACAAAACATTGAAAACCTATAAGCTCATCTTAGTGAGCTTTTTGAGCCCAGTGTCAGTGGGAAAGGGAAGGGAAAGAAGGGGCAGAGTAATGGATCTTAGTATTGCATGGACCAATATAAATTATTACTCCAAATTGATATGAAACTTAAAAAGATGAAATCTTATTGGGAGGATGTTTCTGGTAGTTTAGATTTAGACTAGCTTTTTTTATTATTCTTTGTTGGTTTTGGGGTTGTTCTTGAGTTGTCTCTAGGCTTGTTCTTTAGCTATCTCTAGGCCTATTTGGTCTTATTTATTGTTTTGTTGTTATTAAATCATGGTTCCTTTTTTGTTTGTACTTATCCTAGAGTCTATGACCCTAGTTCAAAAAAATCCCCCTTTTTACCTAAATAAAAAACATGTATGGCTCAACTGACCCTACTTTTATCAAAATTGCAAACATGATGCCAATTGTCATAAATAGGTGAAAAAAATTCAAATTATATTTAATTACCTTAGTGATTCAACCCTATATCCTACACCTTAAACCCTAAACCTTGTACCATTTACCTTAAACCCTACACCATAAGCCCTAAACCCCAAACCATTTAAATTATTGACCCTTTAACCCTAAACCAATCAATTTATCCCTAATTAACATCATTTATGGTAAGAATTAGGTTCACATGGATCAACTTTGTCAAAATCACATCACTCATTACTGCAATTGACTTAATTGGCTCAATCTATGATGATGTGGGGCTGATTAAGCCTAAAATCACATTATTTACTCATAGATTTAGGCTTAAAGATCTCAAATTTTCACCAATTACCTTCATGATTGTACCTTATATACCTTAAAACCTATACCCTAATCCCTAAACTCTAAACCGTAAATATAAACTCTATAAACCTTGAACCAATCATTTTAGCCTAGATTAACATCATTTAGACTAAGAATTAAGTTCATAGGGCTCAATTTGGCCTAAATCACATGATTGATTTCCCCATTTGACTAATTCACTCAATTTTCACAATGGCATGGGGTATAATGATAGTCCAAAAATACATTCTATAGTCACAAATAGGTCCAAGTGATTCATATTGTCCTTAATTATGTTTGTGATTGACCCTATGTACCCTAAACCTTAAACCCTAAAGCTTATATGTCTTAAACCCCAAACCATAAACCATAAACCCTATGTACCATATATTTCAAACTCTATCAATTGGTTTAACACTAATTAACATCATTTAGAGTAATAATTAGGTAAATACATTACTTAATTTGACCTGAATTACATTACTCATTGTCCTAATTGACTAATTGGCTCAATTTATGATGATGTGGTGGCTAATTGAGCCCAAAAACATAGTGGACCCTATATACACCATATACCATATATACATTAAACCCTAATCCCTAAACCATAAACCCTAAACACTATAACCTAAATTATAAACAATAAACTTTCCCTATTTACCAATCAATTTATCCCCAATTAAGATCATTTGTATTAATAATTAAATTCACGTGGAGTAGAGTGATTAGAACTTATATAAACATTTAAACCTAAACCTTGTGCTATAATCCCTATTCCATAAGTTCCCTACAACATAAATTATAATCCCTATGCCTTAATTCCCTAATGACCTAATCCCTAAACCCTACGTGCTAATGCCCTAATCCCTAATACCTAATCTATATTAATTATAATGTTATTGTGTTATTCTCAATATATACAAAACTCTCTTCTCAAAGTCTATGTTTAAATCAAATCAAGTATTAAGAATAACATGTTCATGTTATTGAATAACTTGATCCCATTATAAAACATAATCATGTTATTGCATAACACAATCACATTATTATTAATATAAATAAAACTTGATTTTCAATGTCTATTTTAACCTAAATCAATAATTTTGTCCCCAAAAACATTCTCTACGTAATTCTATGGTACTTGTGGTAGCTATGTACTTTTGACCCCACCTTTAAAAAGTTGTTAATTGTCCTTGATGGGTGGCAAATCATGTTTGAGGAAGAGGAAGATATTGAATAAAAACACTAGAGTAATTAGAAGATTTGAGAGATAAACACAAGATACAAATGCAAAAAAATCATGGTAGACAAGGTGCAAACCTTAATCTTGATGAATCAAATGCCATAGATAATGATCCAATTAACAATAATGAACTAAACAATGATAAAATTGGCCATAATGAGTTGAATAATGATGAAATTGACCATAATGAAATGAATAATAATGAAATTGACAATAATGAATTAGATAATGTTGGAAGTTTACATTCAAAGTTCCAAGCTTTTGATTTTGTTGATGATGAGTCTATGTATGATGCTTCACCCCCCATGAATGAATAAAATTTAATGGAAACAAATAGTGATGAAATTAACAATCAGTAAAACTTCATGGAAACATATAATGAAGAAATAAACAATGAATAAAATGTCATTCCATGTCTAAACAATGAAAGTAATAACAATTTTGAAACACCCTCTCAACAAATTCCACCATTAATAGCACCTTCAAGAATTGTGTATAGAAAAGATAAGTACTTAATTGAAGTCAAAGAAAATATTTTAGAACTAATGCATAACAAAATGTTTGATCACCATTCAAGAAGACTGACTCAACAAATTTGGGATAGTTTCTTTCATAATTTGTATTATGATAGTTAAAGATGTTAATTATTTGTTTCATTGATAAAATTGATTAAGATGAGACCTATAATGTACACATTAGGACTAAGAACATCTAACATGGATAATGGAAATAATGAAATTTTTGAAAATATACATGATGCATATCATACTATAAGATTAAAATCATGTACCCAAGATTGTAATGCTACCTAGTGTTTACTTACAACTTGTGTAGTAAGTGGCCAAACAGGGAAAAATGAATGCTTTTAAAAACAAGCTAAACACTTAATATAAATAGAAAAACATTAATGAAAGTAATTGAAAGACATAAAATAATTAATGAACCTAATACCAAAAATATCTAGGCATTCTCTAGTGGACTTACACAAAAGGACAAGTCTATAGTTGATGCTCTCAAAGAGTTACTTGCTCAATTTTGGAAATACATCACAAGAATTTTGCCCAATGTAAGAGATGTAGTGAAAAGAAGAGTTGGTTATCGTAATCATGAACCACATCCAAAAAATTTATTGGATATGACTCAAACACAGTTGTACTCTAAGTTTTTGGAAAAATATCCATAAATTTATATTTTTCAAATATATTTTAAGATGGCCAAACCTTTTTGTGTAGAAATAAATCATACATGCACCACTTGTTGTAGAAAACATGTTGAATTTTTAATGCACTATGATGTATTTTTACAGATTCATTGTAATTTATACTAATAACATTTAATAAGAGTGTGGTATTGAATTTTTACCAAAATTAGCCAAATAATTTATTCCAACTATTTTTTGCAAAAGACCATACGGACAATTTTTAATAACAAATAATGTTTAGATGAAAATTGCAGCATTTGTGGTGGATTACCAAAATTAAAAAATTATATCCATAAGAAGATAACAAGTGCAATTGGACATGAATTATTTGGTTTAATAAAATATAAATAATTAATGTATCTATCAGAGTGGATGCTAAGATCTTTAGATCGGGTGAATGCATAGGTTTGTGATAAGCACAAGTCAAACATGTACACAACACAGTAGCTACAAGAAAATTATATCACAAATATGAGAATATTGGATAAAAAAGATAAGATTAAAACTAATCTTACATAGAACAATAGATCACCAAGATAGATATACATATAGGATTTCATGAGTAACTCCTCCCAAGATAAGTGGTCAGAGAGCCAATAATAGAAGAGTAAATCCCATACCTAAAATAACTAATCAAGGGAGTTCTTCCTATTCATTTGATAAAAATCTAACTTCAAGTACACCTAAGAAAACTTATCCCTGACAATAAGAAATTACAAATAAGGGGGAAAAGCACATGATAAATAAATATGGGAAAAAATAAAATCCCTACTCTAACACTACCCATAAGCACGAATTTGGTGGGTAGTGTATAAAAAAGAAATGGGTCCTAACAACTAGGCTTGATTAGGTACCTAATACAAATCCATCTCTCATAAAGTAGAGAAAGGGAGAAAAACCATAGAAAAAACTCCCCCCAAGAAGAGAGACATAGAAGAAAAGAAAAGGCTAAAAAGGCCCCCTCAAAAATGATGTTGTTACTGATATATACCACACCCCAAAAAGAGGTCATAGACAAATTAATTTTCTCTTAGTGAATGGTTTTATAAATATATCTACAACCTACTCTGAATACTAGAAAAATATCAATTCAATGACCTGACCATGAATAAGCTCCTAGATAAAATGCATGTGAATCTCAATGTATTTGGTCTATTGGTGTTGAACCATATTCTTGCATATTTTTATGTTACTCTAGTTGTCATAATAGATGATGGTGGACTACTTGAAAGGAATTCCAAACTCAAAAATAATCTCCTGAATCCATATATTTTCAATAGTTACATTAACATCTCCCCTCTACTATGCCTCTATGAATGTTATAGCAATAGCATTTTGCTTGTTGATAGGCTAACTAATGGGACCATAACCCAAAGAAAAGTTGTAACCTAAAGTGGAATTATGATTCTAAGTATCACCAATGTAATTTGAATCTGTAAAACCAACCAAGTCAAACTCTATGCCAAATCTATATTGAATACTAAATCTATAAGAGCCTTGAATGTAGTGTAAGATTATCTTAGTTATTTTTTAGTGCAACTCATGGGGTTTCTATATGACTATAGAGACAAGTTCTAGTGGTTATGAAATATCAAGCCTAGTATGATTCAAATAAATGAGGCTACCAACAAGTTATCGATATTGAGTGACATCAACCAAAGGTGTAGAATATTAAGCCTCAAGTTGGACTCCTAATAGAAAGGGAGTCAAAGATGGATTTTAATCATCCATGTGAAATTGATCCAACAAATCAAGATTATACTTGGGTTATGCAAGTGAAAACCTTAAATTAGACTGTGAAATCTTAATGTCAAGGAAGTAATGCAAAAGACCCAAGTCTATCATGTCAAATATATCATGTAAAGCTATCTTCACTACTGCAATAGATGATGAGAAAATCCCAGTGATCAAAATATCATCAACATAAAGGACTAATATCAATAAATAATCAAGAATTTTTTCTCGATGATGAATCATAGACCATGATTCAAAATGCATTGAGCAAAAATAAAGCACCCAATTTTACCTAGAAACAAGCACTACTCACTCTAATAGACTATATAAACATCAAAAATATTATTAATAATCATCCTTATATAAAAAGTATACATTAGGATTTGAATGACACCTTGTGAAACATGCAGTAAGGAAGAAGGAATCCATCTTGGCATACCAAACCTGAGTGGCCTGTTTGAGGCCATAATGGATTTCCTAAGTCTAAAAACTAAGGATGAATCCTAAATAAACCCATGTGGCTACTCCATTCAAATTTCCTCCTCAAGATATTCATAAAGAAAGGCACTCTTCAATCCATCTAGTACACATCCCAACCATGTGTTACGGTTATAGATAGTGTGAGTTGGATCGGATTCATCTTTGTAATGGGTACAATGGTCTATGAGTAGTCAATGTTGACTTCCTATGAAAAACCCTTGGTGACCAATTTTGCCTTATACTTATTGACTGACCCATTTATTACAAACTTGGTCCAATATATACACCTACATTAAATAATCTTCCTTCTTTTAGGAAGTTAATTCAAATCCCAAGTGTGATTTTTTATCAAGAATATTCTTCCTACATAACACTATCCTACTCAGGTATGCATGTAGCCTCTCAAAATGTCTATGGATCCAAAATCAAAGAAAACAAAACATGTGGACCACTCTAATAATCTAACCAAGTATGTCTACCATCTACTAGATCCCTTACCCATGTGATTACACTCTAAAGTGTTTGCCTGGCCCAAAGGGGCCTAGATGTGGGTAAGCTCGGTGATGAATCCCCATTATCTAAAACATGACTAGAGGTGGATGTATAAGACTCCCCATCACTACCCTCACTATTAGAATTGGTAGAATAATAAGACCCTATCTCAAGAACCTACTTTAGATGATCTAAGTTAGAAGAAGAATCATCAATTCTAAGTGAATTTAATGAAAGAGAAGAAGTGTCAAGTGTTGAATCTTTGGACTCTCCTAAAAGTGAACACTTCTCTCTATGAATAACTCATGTGTGGTTTGATTTAGAAGGTGGTATCCCTTAACACCATCTAGATAACTTATAAAGATTCAAGGCTTGGATTTAGGTTATATAGATTTGTGTATCTTCTTTGGTGTATGTGACATAACTTGAGATCCAAAAACCATAAGATGTTCAAAATTGGGTTTCCTTCCATGCCAAGATTCAAAGGGTGTTATGCCTTTCAAATATTTGTGAGGAACTCTATTTTGAATATAACAAGAATAATTAATGGCTTAGGCCTAATATTCAGGTGCTAAGGACTTAGAGTGAATCATACAACTAGCCATTTCTTTCAAAGACTTGTTCTTGAATTTTTCAACTTCATTCTATGAAGGAATGTAAGTAACTATCCACTAAAAATCAATCCCTCTATGGTACAAAATTACTCAAATCTATTGCTAACATATTCACCTCCATTTTCAGTCCGAAGAACCTTAATGGATTTATCAGATTATTTATCAACAAGTGCCTTTAAGTCTTGAAAATATTCAAACACTTTACAATTTTGATTAAGAAAGTAGACCCATGTATATCTCAAAAAATCATCAATGAAAGTGATAATGTAATTATCCCTTGTAAAAGATATATTGGGAAAAGGCTTAAATACATCATTGTGTACTAATTCTAATTCTTGTGAATCTGTCCAAGCTTTGACTTTGTCAAATTTTTCTTCAAGATGATTTCCAAGAGAGAACCCTTCACAAATTCCCTTAGATAATTAGACTCAAGACAAATCTATGACCATGTCATTTTTACTAAGTTGTTCATGTAGTAGTTAAAGTGGATAAACTATTCATACCATAATATTTTAACTCTATTTAAATGGGTCAATAATTCTATTAGATAAGAATCATGTATAAAATATGAGAAGGTATATAACCTAGATTGGTGATCTACCCTACCCACTACCACTATAGTATCACTATATAACTCCTTGATGATAAGTGAATCTGGTAAAAACTCAACCCTCATGCCTTTAATGATATGAGTGATTTTATATACTAATAAGATATTGGTTGAAAAGTAAGGGACACTTAGAAAATTATTGAATGTTCCTCCTTCCATTTCAATAAACCCTCTCCCTACAACTGGTACAAAAGTGGCATCACCCAAACTAATAAAAGACATGTTAAAAGTCTATAAGGAATAAAAATCAACTAGTGAATAGCCCATGTGGTGAAAAGCACCTGAGTCAATGACCCATGAAGATTTTGAATCTATAATTTCTACAAGAGCCTTGCCCTTTTCTTTCTCTTTCCCCTTAACCTTTGCCTTAGTAGAATCTTGGGTAGATGAATTTTGCTTGATGGAATTAAAAAGACCTATGTTGTTCTTCTCTAGGAGATGAGTTAGGTGATCTATTTTATTCTTCATGAACTTGCTTTCATCATGTCCAATTTTCTTACAGTAGGCATACTTAACCTTCTTTTTCTTAAGTTTTCCACTAGAATAGGAGGGTTCAATGTTGGTTTTGGTAGAGGTTTATTCTTTCTTCTACTCTTGATCCTTATTCTTCTTCTTCTTCTTCTTCTTCTTCTTCTTCTTCTTCTATTTGTTTAAAGTCTTTACTTTCCCATTTCCAATAATTAAGGCTTGAGGTTTTATGGACTTAAATGTGCCTACCTAAATCAACTTGTCTTGTTCCCTAATTAAGTTGTAAATGAAATCATATAAAGAGGGCATTTTCCATGCAATTCCTAAAGCATTTTTTATGGCATGGAAAGTGGAGACAAAGATTGAATAGTTAGGACATAGTTTATAGAGTAAAGAAAGAACAAGTTGGTCATCTTATTTATTTATCCCACATTCTTTCAACTATAAAATTAAGGACTTGAACTTAGTGAAGAAATGTTTTAGGATGTAAAATTTACAAAGACTTAGGCAAATGAGTTCATTCTCAATCTCGTGACCTCTCATCACATCAAGTTCCATGAATAATTTACCCATAATGGTCCATACATCTTGAGGTGATTTGGTAGGCTCTAAGTGAAATAAGAGATCAAGTGCTATAGAATGACATAATAACCCATAGGCTTCATCATTATGATTATACAACTTAACTATATCTGCATCTATATTAGGTTGAGTTTCATCACCCATAATTATCCTATACAAACCCTTAATCCTTATAATGATTATCATCATGATTTTCCATTCATGATAGTTAAAGGGAGTTAGTGGGTTGGTTGAATTTGAATCCATTGGTGCAAAAATGAGATGTAGTAGTATTTCAAGTTGAAGTTGTTACAAAAATTAAAGTGTAAGTACAATGAAAAGAGAGACCAAAAAGGCATAGTACAACCCCCCTAAACTATGAAATGGTAAACCCCCAATAAATGTTACAAATACATGCTCAAAAGATGCCAGACTGAATTGATAGTGTGTCTAAGCAAGCAAGTACAATATGAGAAAGTAAAAAAATGAATAAAACATTAATTTTAAATATTGCCCAAATTATATTATTTTTTAAAAAACAATAAAAAATATCCACTAACAATGTTAAACTTGACCAATATTCTTATGCATTACTAGTGTATTAAAATAAAAGTAGCCTATTTTCCCTTGTTTTAAATCAAGCTATTAAATAATATTAACGTGCTAAAATTTTTAGGGAAAACTTGAATAGACTCAGTATGTTTTGGAAGAAACTTTCAATCCTTTGAAATAGTAAGAGTCTTTTGTGATGCTTATTTACTAACTCACATGTGAATTATATGCATTAGGCATGGGTAAAGGCCTAACCAGGGGATTTCATGGGTGGTAGGTTGTAGTCCCCTACCACAACCAAAGGTTGTTTGCGGTGAGACCTTTAGGTTGATCCAACCAATTTTGGCATAGAGGCTACATATATTGGTATTTTTGACTGGTCAACAATGAGATTAGTCTTAACAGGTGAAAATGTTGTTATCATGATCCATATGGAAGAAATAAAAAACTAGGGTCAAACATGCATAACCAACTGAGGCTGAACACAAGTTGATACTAAACAGAGGAGACTAGACTCAAGGCTATATGGAGGCATACAAATTTTTTGTATAAAAAATACACCAAGACACAATGAACATGCAGTCAAAAATAAAACACAAAAACTATGGTAATGGCTACCAATGAACTAGTTTTGAGAAAAAGATGACTCCACCAAAGACAAAAAAACTCCCACAAATGGATTGTGAAAATTAACTTTTATTTGCAAATAAAAAATATGAATATTTGAAATAAAACTAAAAATAATAAAAAACTAGACAATCAAATACCAGAGTGGATCTGATACCATATCAGAGTGAATGCCAAGATCTTTAGATCAAATAAATGTACAAGTTTATGATACAGATAATTCAAGCATATACACAACATAATAGATGTAAGAAAATGAAATCACAAATATGAGAATATTACATAAAAAAATAAGAGAAAAACCAATCTTCCATATAAAAATATCTCACCAAGAGATATGTACATATAGGAGTGCATGAGTAACTCTTCCCAAGATAGGTGGTCAGAGAGCCAATAATAGAAGAGTAACTCCCATATCTAAAATAGATGGTTACAAGAGTTACTTCCTATTGATCTAGCCAAAATATAACTCCCAATAAACCTAATCAATCTTATCCATGAAAGTAGGAAAACTTCAGAGAAGGGTAAAAATGCCATAATAAATAAATATGGGAAAAAAACCCTACTCTAACATTATTAAGTAAAAGATGGCAAAGAATGAAAATGGTGCGAGCTTAAAAAAAAAAAAAATACCTATTTTTTAATTTTTGGTCAAATTTAGGGAGAAAATTATTTGAGTATGCAAGGCACACACATAGGGCTATATGGTGTGATGAACATTTCAAGATAAACAAGGATACATTCTAACTTGGTTCTTTTGTTTCAGTAGTTGACTTTGCTAAAAATCACACATTCAAACCCCAAATAGAAGTTCAATCACAGTATTACAAATCATCATAATTTGTCATATTTATGCAAATAACATTCATACATGCACCTAATAGTATAGAGTAACAATGGAAAATATTAAGGGAGTACCATTTATATATCAATGATGATCGATCACATTGTTTAAAGTATGTGCAAAGTTATTTTTAGAAGTTTTATGAACAATTGAGTCAGAGGAACATTATTTTAAATCAAAATTGCATTTGGTTAGACAATTAAAAATCATAATTAAAAAATGCATAGATGATTTATTAGTTGAATATGATTCACATTAACACTGGTGTAGAACACATTTAGAGTTTCATTGAGGTTGGCCATGGAAAAGGGGAGCATGACAGTGCTAGAGCATGTGTAAAAAGAGTTGTTGATAGGGAGGAGTTGAAATTTGAAGAGGGAATTGATTTGATAGATGAAAAAACCATGGTTTAATGGTTTAATGTGAACATGTTTCATGGTTATCAACCAAATTATATTATTCTTAGACATTTTAAATTAATTTAAGAACACTTGGCAAATTATGAATATTGTACGACTCTAATGTTGGATGGTGGAGCCTAATCTTATTTTAATGCCCAATTCTCAATTGGGGTGTGTGGGCGGGAGGGAATTGACCCCCAAATAGGGTCTCCATGGGGTATAGTAAAGGTGATGCAGGAGAATCAACAAATACATGTAGAATCTATGTTAACAATATTCTTAGGTAATTATTAAGACCTATAAACTAGGTTAGTTTAGAAAATTTAATTTGAATGAGTAAGAGAGAATCTGAGAAAGTTTATTAAATTAGAAATCTTGGTTTATAATATAAAAAAGTGATAATCCTCAATCCTAATGAGAAGGAACCATACAAGACCAACCAAAAATCTTTAAAAGACAAAAAATATCATTTTTGAAGAGGTTAGACAATATGTTGTAGGTATGTCTCAATGGAGGAGGACTGTGTAAATGTTTTCTTGTTGAACATAATAAATATTTTATATTATTATTTCATGTTTTCCATTTATTATACTTTTATAAAATTATTATAATCCTTTCATATTGACTACAAGCTTAAATCTCAGTTATATTCGTGAAACCCTCAAGAATTCTATATTTTTACTGTTATAGTCATTTTTAGAGGCTTATTTACATGTGGAAAAATTATATGAACTCAAAATGAGTATTTTAATAGTTTAATACCTTTATTAAGACCTATATAAATGTGTTATATCATATAATATCCCAATGAGCTCTATGAACTATCAATAATTAGCTCTCGGCCTATATAAATTTTGAGTAAATCTGAAGTAAGGGTTTCATGAGTAAAACACCTCTAAAACTCAAATTATTAAACATTAAAGAATAAACCTTTGTAATAATTGTGGAATGGATATTATAAATTATTAAAAGTATCATTAGGTTTATAAGAGATTTTAAATTGTAGGTACATAGGACTATTTTTTTGTACAACAATAGAAGACCATTTTTGAGAAAGTTGTGTATAAGATAAGATTAGTTTTTGGTTGATTTGAGTTATATAAAATTGGGTAAGGGTTTGAACATGTTATAATTTATAAATTAATACTAAAAATATATTTTTTAAGAGATAAAAACTCTATTTTGAGAAATTGACTTATTGGAGCAACAACTAGCTCTAGATCCCTAAAAACTTAAAAAGCTAGAATTTGAGAATGAAAGCTCAATCTCTTAGAGACCTATAGTTGGTTTTTTTATTGTAAGTTTTTAAACCTACATAAATACTTAAGTTTTCCTAAGACCTATCCAAATTTTCTTAAATATTAATTATTCAAAGGAAGGAGAACAAATTTGAGAGATTGGTGACTAGTTAAGAGCAAACGGAATGAGTAATTAACTAGTTTAAAAGAAGAATATTTGAGAGTGGCTTTTAAATCAAGTTGAGAAGAAGAGTAGATGAGTGAGGTTGTAATTCTTCATGATATTATGGCATATGAATATAAATTTCATATTTGTATTAAACATAGAAGAGTAAACTATTCATTAGGTGGTATTAGGGATGATAAAGGGTTTTGGCCAAAGATATTGTCTCATGAGTGAATATTTTGTTTCAAATCAATAAGGTTGGATTTTATCAGAATAAAGAGATTATAGTCAAGGTCAGGTAGAAATTCATATCTTCATTATAAAAGTATGAACATGATTTGGTATGGGTCTTAAAGAAATCAAATTGCATGTTAATGATCAATTGAAAAGTTATAAATGGGTGATGATAAATGCAAAATAGATAAGAGTGTCATTAGTTATTTCCACTACACAATAAATAAAAACTTTAATTTACAAAATATGGAAGATCATAGATTTATAGCATTGAAAAAAACAATTTTTTAATCCTCATTTGTGTACAACATTAAATATGAGATTCGATAAATAAAAGTTTAGAAGATCAAAACAACATTATACGATATGATTTTAAATTAAAACTGAATATAAATTAGATAGATTAACATAATTTAAATGAAACCTTCCAAAAAATCATATAGGCACATGTACAATGTCAATAATATACATAGATTTCCATGATAACATCTACCAACATAATATGTAATGTCAGGTGAATGTCATATACACATATATAATGCCAAACATGTGTACCTTTCTATAGAGGCGAAAAAAAAAGGACTTCTCATGTAGGACATCCTAATCATAAAATAACCTCCCTCTTTTTGCCTTCCTCAAAGAAGACTCTCCTTAGGATGCCCTCTTCATAGATGGAGATCTCTATAATTCCTTAGATTGCTCCAAGGTCTAACTATGGGTCCTACGCTTATATCTCACTTGCAATTAAACCTATTCAAATACAATTATTATTGAGAAACTAACATAAACAAAATTTAACCACTTGTTAAGAAATTAATTTTAAACTAGAATAAAAAATCATTTAAACATGCACTTATTGTAAGATTGCCGTTAGGATCAATCTTTTTTTGACACTCCAACAAGTTAGAGGTAGGATCAACTATTTGAATAAGTGTCTGAAATAAGGAATAAACATGAGAATTTTCCCTAATAATCATCTGAATAGGACTATTAGATGTCATGGGATAACCCTACATACACAATACATTCACATAATTTATATTTTCCCCAATTACATAGTAAAATTATTAAAACAAGTTTAGTTTTAAAATTTGAAATTGCAAGTTAAGAAATACCTTTGTCAGTGCCTTTGTAGATGACATTGTAGTAGTAATGCTTATGTTTGTCTTGGCTCACAATGATGGAAAAATGTCTACTTGAGTCATAAATTGAATGCAAACAAGGTCTAACTTACTTTTATTTAAAGTATCAAAGGTATAAATGGCAAGTTTTTCTCCTTTATTAAACCAAGAGTGCATTTAGTAGAAATGTATTTGAATTTTGAGATAATTGATAGATAAATTTAACTTAAACTTAGAAGGTAAATATGCATATATTAAATGTACATATATCATAATATTAACTCAAAATTTCACCTCTATATAAGTAAAAGATTTCATCCTAATAGAGATAAATACAGTAGTGGATAGGTTAGCAACTGGATCTAAAAATGTAAATAATGGCTTCTTCAAATTAAATGTTATAAATATTGACTATGATGATGAAGGCACCATCACCTCTTGGGACATAAAACATGAAATATATATTATTAAATTTATATGTAAATTAATTTTTAGCTAAATCAAATTTATAATTAAAACTTAAATTTAACATGCCATTTATATAATATATACCTACATTTGTGTAGTGGTTGATATCTGCACACCAAATATATGTGCCAAAAACTCATCAATCATAAGTATATTATAAAATCCCTCTAAACCACCAACATCATCATCATCATAAGGTCCAATTCATATAAATCCACAAGATCTACAAGGGTAGGGTTGAGTATACACACTAGGTGGTGTATCTCTAACATCAGTCTGTGAGAGCCTACTCATATGTTGAATGAGTATATAAGTGAATGAACTAAGTGCATGTAGAGTGTTAATATCCATGACTTGTTGAACTATATATGAAATTTCAAGATCAAGTGGATTTGAATATGAATCTTTGTAGGTTGATTAGGCATATGATGTGCACCTGGTAGATCTTATGCAGAGCCTTTCCCTCAACCTTGAAACTCACTAAAATTAAAATAGGTCAAAATTTCATAAAGGAAAAAGTCATAGTAGAGTTTCTTCAAAAAATACAATGGCACCTCTTGGTTGTTACATGATGGATAAACAAACACCATTAATCATCACTCCCAAAAATTGTTTGTGATTAAATTATCTTGGCAATGATGGATTGGAAAACATTTAACAGTTACTATAAATGGTGCATTACTATTTGGGTCAATGTATAAGGCACAAATAGAGGATTTTTATATGTCTTTGTTCTTTACCTCACATGCTTATAATTTTTGATCATAATAAACCTTATAACTATTCTAATATGAAGCCCATCCATCAATTTGACTCATTATAGAGTCAATTTGACCCAATAATGTCTCTAGGGAATTGGCTAGATAGGTGTAGTGGGTGTTGGTGGAAGTGTGATCCCTCATTCTCATAATTAATTATTTAATTTCAATTTTATTCTCCATAATATGGTCAAATAGACTCTCTTGACTACTTAGGGAATTTTTTGGAACTGTAGGAGGGTATCTAGGTGGAGGGTTAGGTGGAGGGTTAGGAGGAGGGTTAGGTGGAGAATTAGGAGGAGGGATAGATAGAGGAATGAGAGGGTTAGGTAAAGGGTTAGGCTAAAAAGAAAAAGGTTTAAGAGGGTTAGGAAGATAAAAAGGAGGGTTAGGTAGAGTAACAAGAGGCTTAGGTAGAGTAACATGAGGGTTAGTAGGATGGGCTGTTAAAAATAAATAAATTACTAATTAAACAATGAATAAATTTCTAACTCTTATCTCTTCTACATGGTGGCATCATCAATTAACAACTTCTTGGGATGAATTGGGGCAAGGTTTGACCTCACTAGGGAAAAACATGATAAAAAAGTGGAGGAGAGTGAGGGAAAAGATAGAATGAGAAGGAAAAATGAACAATTTTTATGTTCAATTCAATTTTCATTTTTGGGTGATAGAGGGAACGTAATTGCATTATTAATGAAATCACATTATTTATTTTAAATAATGGGATCATGTTATTTAATAGCATAATCACATTTTTTCTAGGTAATTAATGATCCATAATTTAAATAACACGATCATGTTATTTATAAAACATGTTCATATTATTAAATAATGTGATCGTATTATGGGAAGTGTCCATGGAATTATCCACCAACTCTGTGCACATGCCCCAAAGATTGTGGTGACATCACTAGATATAATTACTAAGGAGTTGGGTACTATAATACTAAAATTTTAGGATCAATGTGTTAATGCATAAGTGGAATTAGATATAATTAATTTTCATGTAGCTATGGAACCTACTCCCAATATTATTGATGTTAACACAAGCTTGGATGTGAAATAATGGTAATCTTCATTAAGATATAATGAACCAAATCCTCATAAATAAAAATATGTCTCATTTTGATTATAAATTACTTCTCTTAGAAGGCATTTCAAGAGAGCTAAAGATAATTAACAAGCTAAGCAACATATAGAGTGTTCTTTATGAACTCGACAAAAAAAATCTAGACTTGTGCAAATTATTGATGAAATGACAAAGGTCATGAAACTGCATTTCAAATACAATGATTTTGAAATATGATAGTATATTTGGTGCTATAAATAATTTCAAAATGTTTATATAAAATAAATCAAATAGGAAGAACAAAGTATTGTTGCGTAAACTACAGAGGGAAAGAACCCTGAAATTGGGCATATTTCTCAAGGAAAGTATTCACAATTAAAATATAATATATTTTCCCATTGTAATTTTTTAATATTCTATGGTTAATAATGTATTACCTTTTTTTTAATATTCAAGTCAATTAAATGAGTAAAAATTAAAGAAATAAAGAGCAAATATAATAATAGAAGAAATGTTTATTGGGAAAAAATCCCAAGGGTGACATTCAAAGAATGACCACCAAGTTTGGAAATTTTTAAACATTGTGTTTTTTAATCTTCTTAAATTATTGGGGTTTTAAAATTTTGCACATGTGAATACCAAATTTATACTTTACACTAAATTTAAGAAACCAATAGCTTGTAAAATACCACTATCATATATGTGTTGACCAATTACCAAACGTTTATATTTGTTCATTTTATTCCTAAACTCTTCAAAATCTATATGACCACTCCTTGAATCACCAAATTATAGGATTATTAAATCCAAAGTGGATATGGGTTGAAATCTCATGTATTTGTGTTTCATTTTTGGAGGCTTAATTATGTAGAAGGCAACTTCCTTAAGCTTATGACATTTTGATAGGAATAGTTAGGATGGAGAATTTTTTTTAGGTGAATGAAAATAAGAGGCTCTATTGGTCATAAAGGTATTATATTCATGCCTTAAAAATATTTCAAGTGGATACATAGTATAACCTAAGATTTGAAGTACTTGAGACACACCAAAAAATTGAAATGCACTAAAATGCTTGAAACTAGATTACATTTTTAGCTAATAGCAATAAAATGCTCTATGCATTGAGGGGATTTGAATAGTAGTGTTTTGGATGATCAATAAGATTCAAATCAAGTGAAAACAAGGGAAATTTTCTAATTTAAATGATATGGTTCTATAATAGTGCCCTTAGGGAAAATCCTTAATTGGAAAGGACATAGGTCAGACTCTAGAATCACATAGTTCTAAACCAGTGCCTTATCTATTGCAATATAGAGTAATAAGTAATTATAGGAGGAAATTAAAATAATTCAATGAGGAAGGAGAGATAATAAAGGGAAACACACTAAAATCATAATTCACTTATATACATGTGGGGAAAAACTTGATGTAGGAGCATCCAACGTGTACGAGCAATCTTGCATCACCAAAAAAAGGTAGGAGTTAGAATAGTTTCAATTAAAATTCTTAGGGAATATTTATTCATTAAAAAGGGTTTTTGGTTCATAAGAGATCTATTTTTTTTTATTTGGAGTTTTAATAGTTATATAAAATCATAGGGATCACATCTCTCATATTGGGGGTCATGTGGTCACATTACCATATCACAACTCCAAGTGGGTTTGTATTGGTGGTCACATGTATATTCACTCATAAATCCAAGTTATAATTTTTGAATCCATGTGCATATAATTTCATAAGTCTTTTAGTTCATAGGGAATATATAATCTCTTTTTTAGTGGCCACATTATTTCCCTAAGTTTATAAGTCCATGGGAGACTTTATATTTTCTACATTCTTGTTCACAACGAAGCACTCAAACTGAACATGACAAGAAATGAATTAGTTTACAAATTCTAATGGGTATATAATACAAGTGTCATAATCATAATTATTCATAGAGGCCTTATTTTGTTTACAAGTCCAAGTCATGTAAGGGTCATGGGTGCATGACCAATTTCAAATTGGAGTTCATAACTCAAATGGGTCTACAACAATCCATATAGCAATTGCATGAGTCTAGGAACCTAAGATTTTAACATGTGTCACAATCATAAGGGTCACAAGATATAATACTAGATACAATGTAACATGAATTCATTGCAATATTTCAATGGATTTAAATGATTCACAGGTTAGCATAAATAAAAAGAGGCCAAAATGAAAAGGAGCAGAGCATGAAGGACCATAAGGTGAATTTAATAAATCCACGAGTCCAAAGAGACTTTGAAGATCTCAAGAAATACTTGGGACCTAGTTATATAGGGACCCATGATCTTTCCACATGGTACTTATCATGTGCATCCTACTGTAACAATTTTAGATTTGGTCTCAACAATGAAATAACAACATATAGATCTTTGGATGGTCACAAATTTCACATTAAAGCACTAATTTAGGCATTTAAGGTCTCATTAGAAAGCTATGGAAGAGAAAATTTAGTTCATGGTCAAACAAAAGTTAACTTGACCATGTATTAAATATTACAAAAAGATATTCTAGGAATCACCAATAATTATAAGGAAAGTTCAAGAATGTAAAAAGTGGGAAAAAGTAGTGAAAGTATCTCATGCAATCATTAAAGGAAAATTTCTAGGTAGTATATATGGGACATAAATAAATCAACTGAGGGTCATATTGTAAAGGTTAACATCAAAATATTAAGAGGTCAATATTGAAAGGGTTGAGGAAGGAAGGGAGATATTAGAAAAAAGTAGAGCTTTAACCTTGCAAGTAGAGAACAAAGATTGAAATAGAGAGGTCATAGATCATAAAAGGGCAATAATATAAATAGAAAAGAGAGGAGTTGTAGAGTTTGTAAGAGAGAGTGAATTTAATTCCCATAGAGGCTTAGAATTAGAGATAGGTGGGGATAGAGTAGGTGAAAAGAGTCACTATAAATGAAGATTTTATTAAGGTTTTATTTCATTAAATAAATAGAGAATACATACTATTTTACGTTGTTTGACTTTGACTGCATGGCCAAGGTCACCCCTTCACTAGGAATCCTTACCATGAATTTCACCAAGTTTTCTCAAACTAGTCACATGAGTTTATTGTAGATGTGATAAAGTCTTGTAAGTGAATAAGACCCATGTGATAAAATTGTGAGACTCTTTTCTTTTAGTTAACTACAATTTGTGAAAAAGAATATTGTATTTTTTTTAGGTAAGAGAAAGTCCTATAAGAGGTGAGAGTTGTGTGAAAGAGATAGAGACTCTTAATTGAGACTATTGTAGGTTTTAAAAATAAGCTTTGCTTATATCAATGCAAAGTTATGAAACATAATATTACATTTGACAGAGGGTAAGATTGTCAGAAGTGTGAGAGAAATCATAGAAGTGTGATTAAAGAAGTTGAAGAGAGACTCTTATTTGAGTCCAATGTAGGTCTTGAAAGAAAAAATTCTTAAATTAATTATAATTTGTGAAATATAATCTTCTTTATGGAGATGAAATGGCATACCAAAGAGGAAGTTTATAGGAGTAGAAGACATAGTAGAGATGCTAAAGGAATTCCATGAAAGATTAGGATGGAACAAGTGGAGAAGATGTTGTAACTATGAGTAAAGAAGATGAATAATAAATTATTATGGGGTGGTTGTCACTATAAGAAAGTTTGGATGCTTTGGAAATATATGGAAGTGAA
This sequence comes from Torreya grandis, assembly GCA_037957365.1. Taxonomy (NCBI): domain Eukaryota; kingdom Viridiplantae; phylum Streptophyta; class Pinopsida; order Cupressales; family Taxaceae; genus Torreya; species Torreya grandis. The sequence goes on along the minus strand of JARHVA010003106.1, from coordinate 2,652 downwards.
GTAGGAGATCCCAATAAAGAAAAATGACCAATACAGGTGAAAGTGAAAGAAAGAGTTAAGTCCACTTGAATATTGTTTTGTTTTATGGTAAAGAGAGTTAGAGAATCTCATTAAATGGATTGTTGAATTAGAATTTTTTTTGAAGAGGAAAACATCCTAGATCTGGTGAGGGTAAAAATTGCATGAAATAAGTTATGTGGACATGCAACTATGCATTATAGATACCTCCAAAATAAGAGATAAGAGAAAGGAAAGAAAAATTTGAGTAGTTGAAAACATACGGTTTCCAATTTTATGGATCATGTTGTGCATCCAAAATTATAGAGATAATGGTGGAAGAAGCTCCAAGAATTGAGAATTGAGAGAAAGGTGAATTAGATTGCCTTTAGGCAATCGAAAAAAGATATTTCTAAATGAACATCTCAAACATGTGAGTGAGTAGAATAAGGTTGCTTTAAAAGTCAATAAAAAAATAAGATCTACAAGTGAGAAGCCCAAGTCTGATTTTAAGAGAATCAGAGAGATAAATTTGTGAGTAGCCCTTAATGGAAAAAATATTCATGGAAGAGGATGTGGAAGTAATAAATTATTCACCAAAATAAGGAAACCCATTATTTGATGATGGGAAAGAAATTATATAATCCTTTAAGTGGGAAGAGGATATCATCATTAAAGTATAAAGGTACTAAAAATGATATTTATCTTTTTCAAAGAATAAACTCAAGTTTCTTATGAAGAGAAAAATGAAGGTAAAGGAAGTGTAAGTGAATGCACATAAGGATTGTGTAGTTAAAGAGCACTATAGAGGAAGAAAATAGTTTGAAGAATGATGTAAAAATAGTAATGGAGATTTTTGATAATGGACCTTTGGAAGTCCATCACATGAATGAAATCCAAGATGAAAATGTGAGTAATAGAGAACAATTGTAAAAGATGTCCTTCAGGCATGAAGAAGCACTAGAAAAACTATTTGTGGGATATATTGATTCCCTTAATGTGGATGATTTAAGTGCAAGTCCAATAATTATGAATATAGCAAAGAAGAGGATAAATTTTGGTTTGATACAATGTGCTCATATGCATAAGAGACAACATGAAGAAGTGGAAAAAGAGATATTTCACTTATATTAGTTTGATGTGAGACAGAAGACTCACAAAGGAGATTGGATAAGTGATAAATCTCATTCCTGTGACATAAAAGCAAAAGAAGAGAAAGAAACAAATAAAAATATAAAGAGGTGTTATCACTAGAAAAACTAATCATAATTTTGAGAAGTAAGCAAAGTGATGAAGGCTTTGATAAGCCTGAGCTTGATGGAAATCAAGATTATAATCTGAATATGGATGGAGCACCTATGGGGGCTATAAATTCTCATGTTTTTAAGTTAATTTATGGCTATAGTCTGTGTCGATGTGCATAAATGAAGATAAAGGAAGCATTAAAAAAGGATTTTTAAGGTGAAGAGGTGAAGCCAAAAGTGCAAAATTATGCACTTAAGAAAGTGAAGAGGAGAAAATGATTTATTCTTCAACTAGAACATATGAATAAATAGAGAAATAAGTAGTTTATTTGAGGACTCTAATGAATGAAAGAGATACAAGTAGAATGGTGATGTCACAAAGGAAATCAAAGGAAGAGATGGCATATATTAGAAAAGGGTGGCTAAAAATAGAGATGAGTTACATAAGGAATAATCCAATAGTAGTTTGGATAGTGAATGGACAAAGACATGAAGTCTTTAGGATTAGGTGGTCAAAAGATAGCCATGGGTTCAAGCCCATTAGAGAAATTACAATGCAAGAAAGAACATTTTGGTGGACATGGTTGGACAAAGATGATATCAATCCCACATGAAGATATGGAAAAAAGCATTTTGTGGAAGTAGATATACTATGCCCAAATAGTGGGTAAGAAGAAAGAAATAATTTGTTGATGTAGTGGAACTATGGTCAATCCATTTATACATAAGGGAAGAAAGTGAATATAAATAAAAGGGATGGATTAAAAGCCAAAAATTTGGAAGTAGAAGAGAGAGAAAAGTAGATGAAATATTTGGTGTGCATAAAGGGAATATCATAGTCATCAATCTAAGTGGCCAAAAGAGTAATTTTTCCATTTATTCCATCTATATGGGCAAAACTCAATTTTTTAATTACTTCAAGTGTTTTATGCAGGACCATCCATGGTGTATGGATAATCCTACATCACCAAAAATAGGTACAATTTGGTGTAGTTTCAAAAAATACTTTCAAGGAATATTTATCAAATCAATAGGGTTCTCAAGTCACATTTTGAGATCCAATTTTGGTTCATAGATTTTCATTAGTATTTGAGGTCCTAAGGATCACATGGATCACACTCAAGGTAACATGGTCATTTTTCAATCTCTCAACTCTAAGTTTCTTTGTATTGTTGGTCTCAAATATTTTCCCTCGCAACTTTAAGTTATAATGTTAGAGGCCAAGTGTACATTATTTATTAAGTCTCTAAGTCCATAGGGACTACATAATATATATGTATTAGGGTCCACATTATTTAACTAAGTTTATAATTCCACAAATATTCTTTTTTGTAATTAAGGCTTCTTTTTGGACCCAGCAAAATATACATTGGTTTATAAATTCTAACAGGTCTACAAGACTCTTGAGATT